>BLSH010068877.1:137486-154309 GCA_018402905.1 Glandirana rugosa | reverse complement strand
ATCCGTAAACGCGGCCACTTTTGCGCAAACCAATCAATAAATGCCGATTGCAAATTTTTTTATCGCAAATATGAGGAATTATATAATTCGGCCAAAAACGGTGAAAAAAATGTTTTTTTATATTTTTTTTTTTGATTTGAATTTTAGCAAAAAGTAAGAAATTTGGGTTTTTTTGCAAAATGGTCGCTCTTCTTTTGTTTATAGCGGCGATAAGAAATGACGCAGAGGCGATCAAATACCACCAAAAGAAAGCTCTATTTGTGGGGAAAAAAGGACGCAAATTTTGTTTGGGTACAACGTCGCACGACCGCGCAATTGTCAGTCAAAGCGACGCAGCGCCGAATCGCAAAAAGTGCTCTGGTCCTAAAGCTGCAAAACCTTCCGGGGCTGAAGTGGTTAATTGACATAGTTTTTTTTGTTGTTTTGGATCAAATTTATGATTGTCACTGTATTAACACTAAGGAGTATCATGATACAGTTTATGTGGAGTCTGGGTTGTCATGACCACCACAGAGACTGTATCACTGTATACATGTATGGCAATAGTACCTGCACTATATTAAAGTGTTGCAATCTGGGTTGAATCCCGGATTGACTTACAGTATAGTCATTTTTCACATTATTTTAGTTTCAAAGCGGACGCCTCTGTTAGGTAGACTATAAGGGCACTCATATACTTGTGGTAGCGCGGTATAAGTTTACACATTGATTCACTTAAGGTTATTTTTAACTGGCACATGAGCAGCTCCACATATTGTTATTATTATTTTCCATTGTGCTGGTTACATTTTATACAGTTGAACAATTAGCTCAATTCATGGAAGAATTAAATAGCAACAATCGGAACATCCATCTGACATATTCTTACAGTCACAGTGAATTGCCATTCCTGGACCTTACAATAGGATGTAATGGCAACAAGGCCATTACTAAAACCTATTGCAAAAAAACTGCAGCTAATACACTACTTCAGGCCTCTAGCCACCATCCCCACTCCCTGATCGCGGGTATCCCGGTGGGACAGTTTTTCAGAATGAAAAGAAATTGCACTCTAAATCAAGACTATAACCATGAAGCTAAAATTCTATACAACAGGTTTAGAGAGAGGGGATACTCACACGGCTGCTTTAGAAAAGCTAAAAAACGAGCAGCAGATACCCCTAGACAGAAACTCTTGCAAAAGAAATTACCTAGTGCCTCCAAAAAATCTCAGACCATGAGAATCATAACACGATTTGGCTCACAATGGAACCAGGTGAAAAAATTCTACAAAAGCATTAGCACCTACTGACCCGTTCTCTGATCTTGAAGGAGATAGTGGGAGAACGCCCGCTAATGACAGCACGCCAATGTAAAACTCTGGGGGACAGTCTTACAAGTTCAGAATACCAGAGATCTAAAAATCCAAATTGGCCGACTGATCTACCTTCCCTAAAAGGCAGCCATCCATGTGGAAAATGCTCAATATGCAAATACATTGATCACTGACTCTGCTCATAAAAAACAATTTGAAATTCAGGAATTTATTAACTGCTCTACAACACGAGTTATTTACATGTTATCATGCCACTGTGGACTGGCCTATATTGGCAAAACTAAAAGGCAATTATGGGTAAGGGTCAATGAACATGTCCAAAGTATACTCCAAAAAGATGATGAACGCCCAGTAGCATTGCACTTCCTTAATCATCATGAAAGAAATCCTAAAGGCTTAACAGTAAAGGGGATTCATAAACTCACGTTACCCACAAGAAGGGGAGACTGATAGAATTTTATTGCAAAAAGAAAAAATGTGGATTTATAATTTACGTACTTTGCATCCCCTAGGCTTAAACAACAAATGTAACTTATCAGTATTCCTGGATCAGTAGCCCTCCCCTCTAGTCTTGTCATGGGAGGTCTGCTGATCAATGGACCTTATCAATTATTTTCAATCATTTTCTATTTTTTATGGAATTTAATTCTGTCTAATGGAACAGCTGTAGGATTAAAAAGTTCCTTTACATTTCCCTATTGTTATCTAATAATCATTATAAGGTTACTTGTAGAGTTATTCGAACCTCTGGAAGTCCGGGTCCGGTAGGTTCGGCCCAACTTACGGACAAAGTCCGGGTTCGGGTCCGGACTTGACCCAAACTTTGACCCGGACCCCGAACCCCATTGAAATCAATAGGGACCCAAACTTTTAGGCACAAAAATGGCTGTAACAAAGTCCTGGAAAGTCCTATAGGTCTGCAAAAGGAAGGGAAATGGGGGTAAGGGTCAGACAAGTGCCCTACAAAGAAATGGCCCTATACGTCATTGCGTCACTTCCGGTTTTTGGAGCACCGCGAGCTGGAACGCACAACGAGGAGGAAGGAAGGGGCTCCTACCTTCCTCAAAGCGGGTGTTCACCCGGCCTCTATGTGATTGCTCTCTTTAACTGGAATACGGTTTTATATGGACAAGGTTTTATTCTTATCTTAATAAATTTGGTATACGTGGTATATTCACTATCGTGGATTCCATTTTGCCTTTCATACTACTTCCCCCATTTGAGCTTACAACCGAAAGGAGGATACCCCTGCAAACTAGAAGAGGAAACCCAGGAGAGGACAACAGAGAGAACCTATCTGGACCCCCGGTGGGAGGACCCAAAAGACCCCATTTACCGAGGCGTGTACCCCTGTAGGGGTGAGAAAATTCTGGTAAGTGGGGACACATACGGGGGAGCACAGAAGTCACCCTGATCCTCGAACAGCACTGAAGTCACTTTATTTGGGAACCACTACATTTAGCATCACCTTTGTTATTGCACGAATCACTGAAGCCTGGTATAAAAACTTTAGTTCATGGAACAACAGGATTGAAGTTACACACAGCAACATGCTTTTGGTGGTGTTGAGACTGATTTAGAAACCCGCTGCATAACCTTTACAGTTTTCTGCCGACTCATATCGATCATTCAACCTGATCCCTTTTATCTATCATTATTCAGGTTTTAATATTTTATGAATGAATTTTTATGGACACCCTGTGATACAGTGATCTACATGTGATCATACTTCTTCTGTCATCCTTATATTTATTTATAATTACTGAGTTTTTAACATCTTATGAACTTTTACGGACATCCTGCGATACAGTGATCTACATGTGATTATATTTCTTCTGTCATCCCTATATTAATAATATCCATTTCTTTATTACTAATTCATCATTTTACCAATACTGTATAGGACATTCATATCTATTCTTTCTTAACTATAATTGAGTCTTTTACGGATTTTTTACGGATTTTTTACGGACTGTGTTTGTTATAATGTTGAATATTAGTTTAGATTATTTCTTTTAATCCTAAAATATCTCCTATACCACTACCTCGTCATCTTGGACAATCATACTATTGTTTTAATTTGTCTTTTTAAACATTGATCTACGTTTTTTACGGATCTTTACGGACATTATTTATTAGAGGCCTGATCAATACTTTATACCTACCAACAGACAGCGCCATTCCTACACCATTACTACTAATTTATCGTTTCCCCAAGTGGGAAATTTATAGGAAGGCAGCAGTCTTATTGTGTCCCACACTAGTCCTAAGCGCAGGAATCCCCCTTATATAGAGGAGGAGGAGGTAGCCAACACTGTTTTTTTTTTTTTTTGGAATTGTTTTTTTTTTTTTAAACCAGCAATGTAGATGCACTTTTTAATTTTGTGCAAGAAACAATAATCTGTCCCTTTAAGCAACAGTAGGAACCTCTCCCTATAGAACTAGGAGATGATTTTAGATTCTAAAATCATCTCCAAGTTGTACAGGGAAAGCCTCCAGCTGTTGCTTTAAAGGGAAAGATTATTGTTCTAAAATCATCTTCAAAGTGTGTGCGAAAAGCCTGTTTCAGGCGCAGAGAGCCATATTAGTGTTCTAAAATCATCTTCAAAGTGTGTGGGAAATGCCTGTTTCAGCCGCATAGAGCCATATTAGTGTTCTAAAATCATCTTCAAAGTGTGTGGGAAAAGCCTGTTTCAGACGCATAGAGCCATATTAGTGTTCTAAAATCATCTTCCAAGTGTATGGGAAAAGCCTGTTTCAGCCACATAGAGCAATATTAGTGTTCTAAAATCATCTTCAAAGTGTGTGGGAAAAGCCTGTTTCAGCCGCATAGAGCCATATTAGTGTTCTAAAATCATCTTCAAAGTGTGTGGGAAAAGCCTGTTTCAGCCTATGCGGTTGTGGTTGATATATAACCCATATAAGAATAAAGAGAGGTTATATATTACTCCTACGTATTGCGCTATGGGTCTCCTTTGTTTTTGCTTATTTCCCCTACGTGTATTTATTTACTTCCTGTGTGGCAAAACAATGACTTCTGATGACACTAACTAGCCTTTTAGGATAGGTATAAATATGGAGGAAGCTCTCATTACTGTAATATCCCTTTGAGAATGAGCTGGAGCCTGAAACTCATCAGGCAAGTACACAGGACTTTATCATTGGGAGGTTGCGTTCACCAAAGCTTAAACAGGGATATGACCAAGATGGACTTTTTATGCCTATTTTTAAATGTGGACACCGGATTTTAATATTTTTATACTGTCTGATATATAACCCATATAAGAAGAATAGAGAGAGATTATATATTACTCCTATGTATTGCACTATGGGTCTCCTTTGTTTTTGCTTATTTCCCCTACACGAATGAAGGAATCGCCCCAGGACCAGGACCAACACCAGCACCGCAGATACTGCTAGGCGCTTTACACCTGCAGGGGTGGCGTCCTCTGGTAAGGAGGGGACCTTGAGGGGAGCACGTGTGACCCACACCAAGCAATCTATGTTATGACTACAAAGGAATATTCTCACCGAGCACTTTGGGGGAATAGAACACTGTCATGCAATGAATTAACCCTTTATGAACTTGACTACATTTATGAATCTGGTCTCTTCCTACTGGTCAATTACATATTAATCCACCCAATTAAGGAGTGACCAGTAGGCATAGTGGTGGACTCACGTTGTTTTTAGAATTTATCCTGAATACTGTTTTAACCAATGACCTGTTGCCTTTACAACCATTGAACACCCTTTTAGAAATCTGCATGTACTATATCTTTTAGGATTAACAGGGTTTTTACACACAAGCACATCACTGAAGTATCAATATACTTACGCGGCACAATTGTTTTAGCATTTATTTATTTGATATCATTTTGGCACATATATATATATATTCTTTTGCACATTATCACTTTCATTACACGTTTGTTGCACTTTAATAAAATTGGTTGTCGGTACCCAGATGTGGGTACAGTGTATAAGGATTAATCACATTGTCTAAAGCAGTGCCATTTCCAGAAATTTCCTGTTTTCATTTACTACATTCTACCTAATAGGCAGAATTTCACTGGAAGGCAGCAGCTTATAGGTTCCATTTATCCTAAGTGCAATACTCACTTTATATTGCATGACAGATCTAACTGATCCCAGTGACAGGGATCAGTAGATCTGTCATGCCCCCCTCACAGAACGGGGAACCACCGTGTTTACATCGGCGGTTCCCCGTTCCGGCTCTCTGGAAGGAGACCGCGGGTCTACGGCGGACATCGGGTCCGCCCCACCCGCGGGCACGCTCCTGCAGCGTGCGGCGGCACGTGCGTGCGCCGCTCGTGCCCGCGGGAGCGCGCATAGCACGAGCCAAATGGGAGGACATCTATAGACGTCCTCCCAGCATTTTAGCACCGCGCTGTAACCGTCATTTGGCTATGGCGGCGGCGCGAGGAGGTTAAGGCAGCCATAACTCCTTTTGACTGATGACACGGCCCATGTGTCAAGCTGGAGGGAAAAGAGTGGCTGGCAGACATAAAAGATCACCTTTTTCCAAAGTCCTGTTTCATAAGAAGTTGCCCCCTGTGGACCACTTGTTCTTCTTGTTCTGGGGTCCTTAACCACTTCAATTCTATGCAGTTAGAACACTTTACTACCAGACCAATTTTCAGTTTTCAGTGCTGTTGTGCTTTGAATGACAATTGCACGGTCGTGCGACGCTGTACCCAAACAGATTATTTTATCATTTTGTTCCCACAAATAGAGCTTTCTTTTGGTGGTATTTGATCACCCCTGCGGTTTTTTTTTTTGCGCTACAAATAAAAAAGACCGAAAATTTTGAAAAAAAAAATTCTCTATTTTTGTCACAAAACTTTGTAAATAAGTAATTTTTCTCCATCACTGGTGGGCACTGATGAGGCTACACTGACAGGCAATGATGTGGCAGTACTGATTGGCACTGATGAGGCAGCACTGATGAGGTGGCACTGATGATGAGGCACTTATATGCAGCGATGATGAGCACTGTTAGGCGGCACTGATAAGCAGCACTGACGGGTACTGAGAGGTGGCACTGATATACAGCACTGATGGGCACTGATATGCAGCACTGACGGACACTGCTAAGTGGCACTGATGGGCACTCATAGACAGCACTGATTGGCACTCATAGGCGGCACTGAGCACTGATAGGTGGCACTGATGGGCACTGATAGGTGGGCACTGGTAGGTGGCAATGGTGGGCACTGATATGTGGCACTGGTATGCATTGATAGGGGCACTGGTGGGCACTGATAGGGGCACTGGTGGGCATATACACTGATAGGGGCTCATTCCCTGGTGGTCTAGGGTGGCATCTGAAGGTGGCACTGAGTGCCATTCACACTGAGCACTTAGTCACTTACCTGGTGGTCTAGGGGGGTCTCCCTGGTGGTCCAGATCGGCTCCCTGGTGGTCCCTGGTCGGCTCCCTGGTGGTCCTGGGTGGGCACATCCCTGGTGGTCCCTGGGCAAGCTCCCTGGTGGTCTAGGGTGGCGATCCGTGGGAGGGCTGTGCTGATAAATCATCAGCACAAACCCTCCCTGTCAGGGATGCAGCCGATCGGCTCTCCACTCCTCAGGTCTGCAGACCTGAGTACAGGAAAGCCGATAAACGGCTCTCCTGTGTTACACTGTGACCAGCCGTGATTGGTCACGGCCGATCACATGGTAAAGTGCTTCGGATCGAAGCTCTTTACCGAGATCGGTATTGCGGGGGGTCAGACTGACCTCCCACACCACCGATTGCCGCGATGCGCGCCCCCCCGGGCGCGCGGCAGCTTGTTATGCTGAGGACATCATATGATGTCCAGTCAGGATAACTAAGCCACTTCCCGGCCGTCATTTTGCATACTGCGGTCGGAAAGAGGTTAAAGTTGAATTATTAATCCCAGCTATACTTGGCCAGAACTAGTCTGGAATCTGTGAGTTGCACAAACCCAGCAAGTGTCCGGGGCCATAATGCAGCATCCTTAGTTGCCTGGTCTGCTTCCATGTGTGAGTTTTACTGTTAGTGTGGCTACCTCAGCAAGAAGCTGGAAGGCTGAAGACAGCCAATCAATTAGCTTAGCATGCTTGATTGATTTACCTGCCGAAGTAAAGACAACTTCTAGCTCTTCTAATGGAACCAAAAGCTCTCTAAATTCCCTACTATCTATATAAATATATACACTTTTGATAGCTTACAGGCTTTGATAAAGCATGGCGCTCTGCTTGTTGAGCTGGGGAAGAAGGATCCAATGACTCTGAATACAGAGTATCCTTCTGGGGGATAAACTGCATACTCAGTATGGGCATTGCCATCCTCAGTATAAAACCAGGATCAAATCTACAAAAAAACAAAGCCTCCTCCAATAGAGGCAAATAAAGTGTCTGGATTCAAATGTACACATTTTTCATTGGTAGATTTGTACATACAGTGCCTTGCGAAAGTATTCGGCCCCCTTTGAACTTTGCGACCTTTTGCCACATTTCAGGCTTCAAACATAAAGATGTAAAACTGTAATTTTTTGTGAAGAATCAACAACAAGTGGGACACAATCATGAAGTGGAACGAAATTTATTGGATATTTCAAACTTTTTTAACAAATAAAAAACTGAAAAATTGGGCGTGCAAAATTATTCAGCCCCCTTAAGTTAATACTTTGTATTGCCACCTTTTGCTGTGATTACAGCTGTAAGTCGCTTGGGGTATGTCTCTATCAGTTTTGCACATCGAGAGACTGAAATTTTTGCCCATTCCTCCTTGCAAAACAGCTCGAGCTCAGTGAGGTTGGATGGAGAGCGTTTGTGAACAGCAGTTTTCAGTTCTTTCCTCATATTCTCGATTGGATTCAGGTCTGGACTTTGACTTGGCCATTCTAACACCTGGATATGTTTATTTGTGAACCATTCCATTGTAGATTTTGCTTTATGTTTTGGATCATTGTCTTGTTGGAAGACAAATCTCCGTCCCAGTCTCAGGTCTTTTGCAGACTCCATCAGGTTTCCTTCCAGAATGGTCCTGTCTTTGGCTCCATCCATCTTCCCATCAATTTTAGCCATCTTCCCTGTCCCTGCTGAAGAAAAGCAGGCCCAAACCATGATGCTGCCACCACCATGTTTGACAGTGGGGATGGTGTGTTCAGGGTGATGAGCTGTGTTGCTTTTACGCCAAACATAACGTTTTGCATTGTTGCCAAAAAGTTTGATTTTGGTTTCATCTGACCAGAGCACCTTCTTCCACATGTTTGGTGTGTCTCCCAGGTGGCTTGTGGCAAACTTTAAACTACACTTTTTATGGATATCTTTAAGAAATGGCTTTCTTCTTGCCACTCTTTCATAAAGGCCAGATTTGTGCAGTATACGACTGATTGTTGTCCTATTGACAGAGTCTCCCACCTCAGCTGTAGATCTCTGCAGTTCATCCAGAGTGATCATGGGCCTCTTGGCTGCATCTCTGATCAGTCTTCTCCTTGTATGAGCTGAAAGTTTAGAGGGACGGCCAGGTCTTGGTAGATTTGCAGTGGTCTGATACTCCTTCCATTTCAATATTATCGCTTGCACAGTGCTCCTTGGGATGTTTAAAGCTTGGGAAATCTTTTTGTATCCAAATCCGGCTTTAAACTTCTCCACAACAGTATCTCGGACCTGCCTGGTGTGTTCCTTGTTCTTCATGATGCTCTCTGTGCTTTAAACTGACCTCTGAGACTATCACAGTGCAGGTGCATTTATACGGAGACATGATTACACACAGGTAGATTCTATTTATCATCATTAGTCATTGAGGTCAACATTGGATCATTCAGAGATCCTCACTGAACTTCAGGAGAGAGTTTGCTGCACTGAAAGTAAAGGGGCTGAATAATTTTGCACGCCCAATTTTTCAGTTTTTTATTTGTTAAAAAAGTTTAAAATATCCAATAAATTTCGTTCCACTTCATGATTGTGTCCCACTTGTTGTTGATTCTTCACAAAAAATTACAGTTTTATATCTTTATGTTTGAAGCCTGAAATGTGGCAAAAGGTCGCAAAGTTCAAAGGGGGCCGAATACTTTCGCAAGGCACTGTAAATAACAATACAAATTCATATTTTAAACCTTTCATTAGACAAATATTTAGTTTAGCTGTTTGCAATATTTGCTGCGCAGAAATGTGGGGCCATTAAAAATTAAATATTTGACCAAAATAATGTCTGTAGCTTTGTGAACTTTATGTAGCAGCACTTTGCTACTACTACTCTGATATATTGGGGTGAACCCTTCACTACGGAGTCCAACTTGCATAAATATATTACAATGGCTTGTTTTCCTATCACGCTGTATGTGTAAGAGCTCCATTGTCATGTTTCAAAAGACAACTTTTTCCTGGAAAAATAATAATAAATGGTAACAATACCCTGTGGTCATGCAGAGATGTCCATAAATCTAAAGTATTATTCTGCTTATAACACTGCACTTACAAGAGGAAGGGGCCTCATAGACATGTGCAATTTGTTTAGTTCCGAATCAAAATTCGGACAAATTTTTAATTATTCAGAATTCGGATGCATCCAAATTTCCGAATTACAATAGTAACGATTTTAAGCGAATCCGAAATTATTAGATTAGAAAAACATCAGCCGAAATTCGATTCAAATATAATTCAGAGAAATTCGAATCAAATTTGAAAACAATTTGAACCAAATTCGGAAACAAATTCAAAACAAATTAGAAAAAAAATCTAAAATAGAATATAAAATAATAAAGTAATATAATAAAAATAAAGGAATAGTAAAGGAAATAATAGAAATTAATAGAATATAATTAAATAAAATACAATATAACCAATTGACCATTTTCCAAAATCCAAATTTCAAATAGTATAAATTTGAGATCGATAGATTATAAAATGATCCAAAACAATGAAAAACGAAAAAAGAAAATAATAGAATAGAAAGTAGGAGAATAGAATATAAAAACAATAGAATAAAAAATAAATAAAGAACACAGTCTTCTGAAATTCGAATTTCAAATAGAATAAATTCAAATAGAACAGATTAAATTGAATAATATATAAAAATCTTCCGAAATTCAAATTTCGAATAGAATGAGTTTCTATGTCAAATAGACTGAATTTGAATTTAAATAGAAAATATTATAATAGAATAGAAAATAATATAAAAGAATAGAATAGAAAATAAGTGAATAGAAAAACAATAGAACAGAAGAGATTAAAATAGAATGTTAAGATATATACTATCTTCCAAAATTCGAATTTCGACTACAATGAATTCCAATTTCGAATAGACTGAATCTGAATTTGAATAGAAAAGATTATAATAGAATAGAGATTAATAGAATAGAAAATAAGAGAATACAATAAAAAAGAATAGAAAAACAACAGAACAGAATAGATTAACATAGAACAATATATACTATCTTCCGAAATTCAAATTTCGAATAGACTGAATCTGAATTCGAATAGAATAATGGAATAGAAAATAAGAGAAAAAATAGAATAGAAAATAAGAGCATAAGATAGAAAAGAATAGAAAAACAATAGAACAGAATAGATTGAAATAAAAGAATAATATTATCTTCCGAATTTCAAATTTCGAATACACAATGAATTAAAATTTCGAATAAACTAAATATGAATTTGAATAGAAAAAATAATAATAAAATAGAAAAAATTAGAATAGAAAATAAGAGAATAAGACAGAAAATAATAGAAAAACAATAGAACAGAATAGATTAACATAGAATAATATACACTATCTTCTGAAATTTGAATTTTGAATACAATGAATTCAAATTTCGAATAGACTGAATCTGAATTTGAATAGAAAAAATAATAAAATAGAAAAAAGTAGAATAGAAAATAAGAGAATAAGATAGAAAAGAATAGAAAAATAATAGAACAGAATAGATTAAAATAAAAGAATAATATTATCTTCAAAATTCGAATTTCAAATACAATATGAATTCCAATTTCGAATAGACTGAATTTGAATTCAAATAGAAAAGTTTATAATAGAATAGAAAAGAATAGAAAAAAATAGAATAGAAAATAAGAGAATAAGATAGAAAAGAATAGAAAAACAATAGAAGAGAATAGATTAACATAGAATAATATACACTATCTCCCAAAATTTGAATTTCAAATACAATGAATTCAAATTTTGAATAGACTGAATCTGAATTAGTGTAGAAAAAATAATAATAGAATAGAAAAAAATAGAAAAGAATAAAATAGAAAATAAAAGAATAAGATAGAAAAGACTAGAAAAATAATAGAACAGAGTGGATTAACATAGAATAATATATACTATCTTCCGAAATTCGAATTTCGAATACAATGAATTTGAATAGACTGAATCTGAATTTGAATAGAAAAAATAATAATAGAATAGAGAACAATAGAATAGAAAATAAGAGAATACAATAGAAAAGAATAGAAAAACAATAGAACAGTATAGATGAAAATAGAATGATAAGATATATACTATCTCCCGAAATTTGAATTTTGAATACAATGAATTCCAATTTTGATTAGACTGAATCTGAATTCAAATAGAAAAGATTATAATAGAATAGAAAATAAGAGAATAAGATAAAAAAAACAATAGAACAGAATAGATTAAAATAAAAGAATAATATTATCTTCTGAAATTCAAATTTCAAATACACAATGTATTCCAATTTCGAATAGACTGAATTTAAATTTGAATAGAAAAGATTATAATAGAATAGAAAATAAGAGAAAAGAATAGAAAAGAAAATACGGGAATAAGATAGAAAATAATAGAAAAACAATAGAACAGACGAGATTAATATAGAATAATATACAGTATACTATCTTCCGAAATTCAAATTTCAAATACAATGAATTCAAATTTCTAATAGTCTGAATGTGAATTTGAATAGAAAAAATAATAATAGGATAGAAAAGAACAGAATAAAAAATAACAGAATAAGATAGAAAAGAATAGAAAAACAATAGAACAGAATAGATTAACATAGAATAATATATACTATCTTCCGAAAATTCAAATTTCGAATACAATGAATTCGAATTTCGAATAGACTGAATCTGAAATTGAATAGAAAAAATAATAATAGGATAGAAAAAAATAGAAAAGAATAGAATGGAAAATACGAGAATAAGATAGAAAAGAATAGAAAAGCAACAGAACAGAATAGTTTAAAATAGAATGATAAAGATATATACTATCTTCCGAAATTCGAATTTCGAATACAATAATCCCAATTTCGAATAGACTGCATTTGAATTTGAATAGAAAAGTTTATAATAGAATAGAAAAGAATAGCATAGAAAATAAGAGAATAAGATAGAACAAAATATAAAAACAATAGAGCAGAATAGATTAGCATAGAATAATATACTATCTTCCGAAATTCGAATTTCGAATACAATATGAATTCCAATTTCGAATAGACTGAATTTGAATTTGAATAGAAAAGTTCATAATACAGGGGGGGCCATTTATATGGATACACCTTAATAAAATGGGAATGGTTGGTGATATTAACTTCCTGTTTGTGGCACATTAGTATATGTGAGGGGGGAAACTTTTCAAGATGGGTGGTGACCATGGCGGCCATTTTGAAGTCGGCCATTTTGAATCCAATTTTTCTTTTTTCAATAGGAAGAGGGTCATGTGACACATCAAATGTATCGGGAATTTCACAAGAAAAACAATGGTGTGCTTGGTTTTAACATAACTTTATTCTTTCATGAGTTATTTACATTTACATTCACACACTGATAGCAACACTGCAGGAGAAATGCTAGCACAGGCTTCCAGTATCCGTAGTTTCAGGTGCTGCACATCTCGAATCTTCACAGCATATGTTTTTTTATGGTTTTTATGGATAGTAAAAACCAATACCGGGTGAGCTGCTCCTTCCAGGAGGTATCGCCATTCCTCCAAAGCTGACTTGATGGCCAGCAATTCCCTATCACTGACATCATAGTTCCAGCAAGATGGCATATCACCACATTATGGGTGTCAGGTCCAAGCATTCCTAGATGAATAGTTTCCTGGAAAGTGGATTGGTCGTCGTGGGCCAGTTGAATGGCCCCCAAGGTCTCCCGATCTGACCCCCTTAGACTTTTATCTTTGGGGTCATCTGAAGGCAATTGTCTATGCTGTGAAGATAGGAGATGTGCAGCACCTAAAACTACGGATACTGGAAGCCTGTGCTAGCATTTCTCCTGCGGTGTTGCTATCAGTGTGTGAAGAGTGGGAGAAGAGGGTTGCATTGACAATCCAACACAATGGGCAGCACATTGAACACATTTTATAAGTGGTCAGAAACTTGTAAATAACTCATGAAAGAATAAAGTTACGTTAAAACCAAGCACACCATTGTTTTTCTTGTGAAATTCCCAATAAGTTTGATGTGTCACATGACCCTCTTCCTATTGAAAAAAGAAAAGTTGGATTCAAAATGTCCGACTTCAAAATGGCCGCCATGGTCACCACCCATCTTGAAAAGTTTCCCCCCTCACATATACTAATGTGCCACAAACAGGAAGTTAATATCACCAACCATTCCCATTTTATTAAGGTGTATCCATATAAATGGCCCACCCTGTAGAATAGAAAATAATAGAAAAGAATACCATAGAAAATAATAGAATAAGATAGACAATAAGAGAAAAATAATAGAACAGAATAGATTAACATAGAATAATATATGCTATCTTCTGAAATTCGAATTTTGAATACAATGAATTTGAATTTCGAATAAACAGAATCTGAATTTGAATAGAAAAGATAATAGAATAGAAAATAATAGCATAGAAAACAAAAGAATAAGATAGGAAAGAATAGAAACACAATAGAACAGCATGGTTTTAAATAGAAGAATAATACTATCTTCCGAAATTCGAATTTTGAATACAATGAATTCTGATTTCTAATAGATTGAATTTGAATAGAAAAGTTTATAATAGAATAGAAAAGAATAGAATAGACAATAAGAGAGAAACGAATAGAAAAATAATAGAACAGAATAGATTAAAATAGAAGAATAATATACTATCTTCCGAAATTCTACTTTTGAATACAATATGAATTCCAATTTCGACTAGACTGAATCTGAATTTGAATAGAAAGTTTATAATAGAATAGAAAATAATACAAAATAATAGAATAGAAAAAAAGAGAATAAGATAGAAAAGAATAGAAAAACAATAGAACAGAATAGATTAACATAGAATAATATATACTATTTTCTGAAATTCGAATTTCGAATACAGTGAATTCCAATTTCGAATAGACAGAATCTGAATTTGAATAGAAAAGATTATAATTAGAGTTGAGCGGACACCTGGATGTTCGGGTTCGGGTTTTCGTGGAAAAGTTTGGGTTCGGTCCGAACTTGACCCCGGACCCAGAACCCCAATGAAATCAATGGGGACCCGAACTTTTGGGCACAAAAATGGCTGTAAAAATTTCCTGGAAAGTGCTAGAGGGCTGAAGAAGGAAGAAAAGTGAGGGTAGGAGTAGGACAAGTGCCCTACAAAGAAATGGGGATAGGGAAATAACAATAATCTGTCCCTTACAGCACCAGCAGCATCCTCTCCCTACACTAGCCTGAAAGCATATGACATGCAGTACTACGTGACTCCAGCTCATACAGAGGCTGGGTCACATGATGCACTGGCCAATCACAGCCATGCCATTAGTAGGCATGGCTGTGATGGCTTCTAAGGGCAAACCAGTGAAACGCTTGTTGATTGGCTGCCCTGCAGCTATTCAACAAGCGGGAAAAAAATACCAGAACCCAGAACCAGAAACCCAAACTTTTTTCAAAAGTTTGGGTTCGGGTTCGGGTCCCGAACACCGCAAAGTTCGCTACGAACCCGAACCGCTCAACTCTAATTATAATAGAATAGAAAATAAGAGAATAACATAGAAAAGAATAAAATAGAAAAACAATAGAACAGAAGATTAAAATAGGATATATAACCATCTTCCGAAATTTGAATTTTGAATAGAATACATTTGAATTTGAATAGAAGAAGTTTAGAATAGAAAATAGAAAAGAATAGAATAGGATATAAAAGAACACAATAGAATAGAAAAGAATAGAATAGAAAAACAATATAGAAGAATATAATATATAACAATCTTTCGAAATTCAAATTTTGAATGTTTTTGAATCCGATAGAAATTTTTCAAATCCGGTAGAAATTTTTTGAATCCGGTAGAAAATTTTCGAATGCAGTAGAATTTTTTCGAATGCGGTCGATTATTTTCGAATTTGATCTGTTTTTTTTAAATTCGGTCAAATTTTTTCGAATTTGGTCAAATTGTTTCGAATTCGAATACGAAATGAAACGAATCCCAAAAACGAATGTAACGAATGCAACGAATTTAACAAAACTAATTTAGTTAAATAGTGAATCAAAACGAAACAAAACTAAACAAATTTTTTCATCCTGCACATGTCTAGGGCCTCATCATTTCACAATCCACACATTTTCGGCCAGATCAAAAACTATAACACAGCTGGCTACAGGTGGCATCCATCCTAACAGGGTGTGTGGACTTGGTGTGATGGGTTTGGTTATATTTTAATTTTGTTAATTACTCTCGCATAATGGACTGCACATCAAGTTATTACCAGACCATTAGATTTCATTTTGTAGAAAAACTTCTTATGTATCCCATCCACCTATTATGGCAGCTGTATTCCAATTAACAACCTCATATTAATCTTTTTTTGTCTCTCAACTAGAGTTGAGCGAACCTCTGGAAGTTCGGGTTCTGCTGGTCCAGGTCCGGGTCCAGACGGAACCCGAACGATCGCACGGACACCGAACCCCATTGAAATCAATGGGGAAGCGAACGTTTAGGCACAAAAATGGCTGTAACAAAGTCCTGGAAAGCCCTAGAGGGCTGCAAAAGGAAGTAAAATGGGGGTAAGGGTGGGACAAGTGACCTACAAAGAAATGGGGACAGGGAAACAACTTTAAATATTAAAAAATAAATAAAAACATAAAAAATGCAAAAATGGAGGTGAATGTGGATCATCTTCAAACTGTGTCTGAAAAGTATTAATTAACGGTAGAAGCCATATAACTGTTCTAAAATCATCTTCAAACTAGGGCAAGTGCCCTACAAAAAAATGGGATAGGGAAAATAAATTAAAATCAAATAAAAAAATGGGAAGGGGGGTGGATGTGGAGTAGGAGCCTAGAGGTTGACTAGGCCGTGACCGTGGAAGTGTAGGTGGAAGTGGCGGTGGTAGAGGAGTAGGAGGAGGTAGCCAACATTTTTTTTTTTTTTTTGTATTGAGGCCTATTCAAAAAAAGAAGTATATGAATGGCTGTGTGAGTCCGGCCTAAATGTTTATTCTGCACAAGGTACAGAAGTCTTGTGGGATCCATGCCTGATTCATTTTAATAAAGGTTAGCTTGTCCACATTGGATGTGGACAAACGGCTCCGCTTGTCCTTATCCGGAGTTATGTTTTTTTTTTTTTT
>BLSH010068877.1:116241-128845 GCA_018402905.1 Glandirana rugosa | reverse complement strand
TGCAGTAGTAGATGGTTTTAGAACGATAAACTCTCCCTCAGAGCACCAACAGGAACCTCTCCCTAATGCAGTATTAGATGGTTTTAGAATGATAATCTCTCCCTCAGAGCACCAACAGTTACGTCCCCCTAATGCATTATAAGATGGTTCTGAACGCTAATGTCTCCCCCAGAGCACAGACAGGAACATCTCCCTAATGCACTATAAGAACACTAATGTCTCCCTCACAGGACCGCAATGAAGGTCTCCCTAATGCAGTCTGAGATGGTTGTGAATGCTAATCTTTCCCTCACAGCACCGGCATGAAGCTCTCCCTACTCTAGTCTGAGACGATCTGACACGTGGCGCTACTTGACTCCAGCCTCATATAGAGGCTGGGTCACATGATGCACTGGCCAATCACAGCCATGCCATTAGTAGGCATGGCTGTGATGGCTTCTAAGGGCAAACTAGTGAAAAGCTTGTTGATTGGCTGCCCAGCAGCTATAGAAAAGGCGCTAAAAAATACCCGAATACCGAACCCGATCCCGGACTTTTTTTAATGTCCGGGATCGGGTTCGGGGCACGGACACCCCAAAGTCCGGTACGGACTCGAACTTTACAGTCCGGGTTCCCTCTACTCTAATCTTAATCTAAACTAACCCCATGTTACAAATTTTCCCAATAACCTGGAATTAATTTCCAACCAAAGGTTGTCTAAACCAATTACAATATATCTATATTATTATTAAAATAGTTAAACTCATATCAGAAATTAATACTTCAGTGATAATCTCAATATCACATCCTAATTCTAATATATATCCACAGATATATTTCCTTAATGGAGGACATTTTACTTAATTTCCCCTTATTTTTTAAATGCACTGTTTCCACTATCAAAGTATATAATACATGTTAAAATGTAACCTTCATGTTACCATGTTGGAAAACAGATTCAAAATAATTGCGATCACATTGTTTATCATTAGATTAATTAACTCAGCACATTTTGTTATGATATAAATGTAGTCATATTATGGGTGTCCTTGCCACTAATGGCTCATCCAGCACATTGTTTGGGAGGGGGTCACAGCTGCACAGGGCACACATGATGTGGGACTAAAGGTTCCAGCATTCACACACATACACAATTATCTCTCTAAAATCACTTACATTTTTCCCATTTGTACATAACACATGCATATCAACTCTCACTTTCTTTTACTCTCTTTAATATTTCCCTGCTTAAATTGAGTTTTACCTCCCTAAATTCTGCTTTCCTTATTTTGTTCTGATATCCCTTGTACCGTAATCCCATACTTCACATACTGTAGCTTCTATGATCAAACGGGCAGCCATAGCGCTCATCCCATATTTCCTCTCTGAAAACATATAAAGCATTCTGTTTTGACTCTCCTTTTTCTGTTTTAGAATTTACTAGTTTTAGTGCCTGACCCTAAATTTATCCCACAACTTAACATCAAAATGTCCCTTTCTGTCTAGTGTTAAATGTCTGTCACCCTTCATCCATCCCACTCACATAGATAGCTGTTCCTCTAGCTGTTTAAATCTGCATGATTCTTAGTCTTTTGGCAACCCAGTTACCTATTGTGGTTCGCTGTCCACTCTAACCATTTATCTAGGGGCTCAGTATAGGCGCGAACTGCACCTTTGGTTCATATATTTTATAGCGCTCCTCTTGCACGGGGCATTCTTGGAGGCTCCCTTACCCTTCATTCCCTTACTTTATTTAATGCCCATGACTGGCCAGTCTTCTCTCTTCTCTACTTCCCAATACCCTCTTGCCTCTAAACGACTTTATCTAGCAGATGTGTACTTCATATATAACCTGTGAACAGCACTATTCTTCCCTTTCTTATCTATAACACTTTGATGGACAGTATACAGTGACGACATAACATATAACCACCAATCAACACAGTTCAATTAAGGGGTGTAAAATAGGTACCCTTTGTCCCGAAAATAGCTTACCGATCGGGGGAAGTCTGATAACTCAAATGTAAGCAAAAGGCTTACCTCAGCCGGCTGATTATCAGAAATTCCCAGATTGTCCCAAGCTCCTTGTTTCTGATTCTCAGGGTCACCTGTAAATACCTTCCAGGCTGTCTCACCATCTGATTTGGAATTTTATAGATAGGCAACTCCTATCCTCATATTGATTAGTGGTTCCAAATTAATAATAACTACTGCAGTAGGGAACAGACACCAAAGATACACTCAGCATCTTTCCAACATGCCTCTGTGATGTTGCTCTGAATGGGAACTATTTTCCCTTACTTTGAGGCTCCTCCAATGGCTCCAAAAGTGTGGACAGCAATAAATACTCCCATGTTATCAGTTATTGTTGGCTACAAACTTCTTAAAATGTACTTTTAAATAGTATTTCAGTCTGTCTTTACTGTATATTAGCCTCTGTAGTTCACTGCACAAATTAGCTGCTCTAAATTACACAGTCAGTTACAGTAAGAAGTTCACACTTTTATATCTTCTGTTTGCCTGAACTTCCATTCTCAACCTTTCCGATACACAGACAACTACCAAACATGTTTGAGCTGCATTAGAAGAGTCTTATTAATGTCTAGCGCCAAAGACCATGTAGTGTCGTGTTCATTAGAGGAAGTACTTATTCATTGGCCTATTCGATTCTGAAAGGTGCTAAAACAAAACAAAAACCACAGTGAAATGTCTTAAATATTCTGACAAAAAGGAAATATGGCAAATGTTAGAATTAGCCGTTTAACACTTATGAATACATGTAATTTAAAGGGGAAGGCTTTTAAGATCAAACTTTTAGAAACTTTCTAAACATGTCCATTTAACAGGTTTCTTTCAAATGAAACGCGTTTTAGTAGCTAACATCTGTATGTAATCTATTTTATTAATCTTATGTAATCTCTACCAAATGAAGAGTTAATACATTTCTGTAACTGTTCTTGTAAAATATGCTATTATGTGACAGATTAAAATGGAAATAAAATGGCAACCTTTAACCCTTTTACTAAGCTTTGAACTGGTCTAGAGGTATTCATGTCTGTGACCTCTTCTTTTAATAGTTTTCCTTTCCATTTGCTAATTGTCTACCTGTCAATGCTACAGTCACGTCACTCTGGAAATTATCTGCCGTGAATAAAATCTCCACAAAAATGTTGATTGCCCTTGATCTTTTGTCTGTCGGTGGTTTTTAAAAATAGTACTTGTCACCTTCAAGTTAAAATTAAATTGTCATAATGTTTAACAAAAATGTTAAGCTGGCCAAAACATGCTTAGTTTTCAACTTATCTTACAAAAGCTCAAATGTTTACCAGGAATCAGGGATTTGTTTCAGTGGCTTGGTCACTTTGTACATGCATTTTTATTTGGCATGGTAGTGTAGCTGAATTAATAGACTGCACGCATTCAGACATGCCGAATTGTACATGTGTATTTGGCAAGATCTACGTACAATATCAAGCTTATTTAAAAAAGCAAAGAGTGATATACAAAGTGCAGTAACATACTATTTCATCTTTCCCTTTTACTGACCGCTCCAAATGTGCTGCCATGAGTTACTGCATTTTTTGCATAGTAAGCGCTCTCTGCACCTCATTATCAAAATAGAACAAGTATGATGCATCAATAGCAATTCCTTTGTATTTCCATTTTATATGGTAGCATCAATTTACCCCATTGTTGGCCACACAGAATAGGTAGCAAGATTAATGTGTGTCTTAAAACATTCTGTTATTTCAGTAAACACCAGCATTTACTCCCCAGAATTTAATGCTCACATGATGTTATTGTCATGACAACTTTATCCCAAACAACATTAACAAAACATACTAACACTAAGACCTGAATATGCTTTATCACAGCATGTAGATTGTCCATACCAATGTAGCGTTACCCCTGGAGGAGCCACTTAAGTATGTTTGGTTCCATATTCTGCCTCTCAACCCCAAGAACAGTCCCAACCCCTCTGGTACACCTAATATGCAGTATTAGTGTAAGGCTGGCCATACATGTTCAATTACCTTGTACAATTTTCCTTTAGATTTACCACAAACCATATAATATGAGGTCAAACCTAAACAACACTTTCAATTTTATCCAATTAGACAGGCCCTTGCACTACATAGTTAAAGGTAAATCTAAAGAAAATTGTACAGAAAATTGTAAGAAAATTGTATCATGTCCAGCCTAAGGCTAGGTTTCCACTATTGCGACCTGCAAGTTGTGCGATTTTGCTGCAATTTTTAACCACAATTTTACAGCGATTTTAGCACGATTTTTGCCGCAATTTTGATGTGACTTGAAGCAATGTCTGTGTAATCTTGAGGTTTATGGACTTCAAGTTGCATCAAAGTTGGACCAAAGTAGTGCAGGGACTACGTTGAAGTAGCTGCAACTTGAAGTCACACAGATATGAATGGTACTCATTGGAAATCATGGGGTATGACTTGTCTTGTGACTTTGCAGTCCCAAGTCGCAGGGAAAGTTGAACTAGTGGAAACCTAGCCTAAACACAGCAAAAACAAGAAAAAGAAACACAAACTGTGGTAAACCAGAAGGTGTGTTTATTGATATGAAAAAGGCATTTAAAAGTGTACAACATAAACTGTCATTTTATGAAAATACCTTAGGTGAAACACCTCTGGTGGAAAAAGCAACAACAGCAGTAAACAATATCAGATGGCAATAAAGAACAATCAAATATTAGCAACCCTTGTTTTACTTGTGTAGCCTATGTGGACAGGCAAATGGAGGGCAGGGGGATGACTTTTAGCTATGTCAGACCATTCCCTCCTGTTCCTCACCTCACAGGCGCAAACAATAAAGGAAACAGCATAACATTTAACAAACTACTATAACTTGTGGAATTTAACTTGCTCCTTTAATAATGGAGTTCAGGCAAGTCCAGTCTCTAAGAGTGTGATAAAAGAAACCTTATGGCTAAAAAAAGGGGAAAGAAGGTTAGGTGTAGTTTTTTGTTAAATAGATGAAATCCTTTGGCCTTCAGCTAGCATTTAGGAGAATTGTAGTAGGAGAAATCCTGGATTGCAGAGCAAAGCAATTCGAGTAGTGATCACTGGGGTAGTTTGCTTAAGATGTATTGTATTCTGTGGTACTACAGGTATCAGCAAGTTTAAAATGGACATTGGTGTCTGTATACAGTGTCTCTGTAACTGGATGGCCTTGTGTCCCATGGCACTACAGGTGTCAGCAAGGTGACTGAGGGCAAAACTGTATTAGTTATTGGAAGAAAGGGGAAGGGTTAGAACCCCCGTCTAGTTTTATTATCATCTGTTACCAGGCAAAGTAAATTCACCTCTCTATTTTTCCTGTTGGCTATTGCCACCAAAACAGAAAAAGACATGCATTTGCCCACTTTGTATTCCCAAATCCATCAAAGAAAACAAAGGGAAATCTCCTTGTTGATACACAGTCAGCAAAAAATAAACTCACAGGGTTTTAAACCACCCCCATTCTATTCAAAACTGAAAAAACAAGTTTTGTGTATACATACACTTTAATTGTGGCCCCTCTATACCATAACATTAAGGGGCCAATTCTTTAACTCATTTAACAGTCAATTCTGCTACATTAAATAGTTAACTGGACACCAAACAGTGAGAAATGGAGGTTTACAGGGAAAATAGTTTACAGTAACAAAATTTGCCAGCAAATGGCACAGAACGTGAAATCTGCAATTGCAGTTACACTATATTACCAAAACTAGTGGGACGCCTGCTTTACACGCACATGAACTTTAATGGAATCCCACTCTCAGTCTGTTGGGTTCAATATTGAGTTGGTCCACCCTTTGCAGCTATAACAGCTTCAATTCTTCTGAGAAGGCTTTCCACAAGGTTTAGGAGTGTTTCTTTGGGAATGTTTGACCATTCTTCCAGAAGCGCATTTGTGGTGCGCAGTCATATTGGAACAGGAAGGGGCCACCCCCAAACTGTTCCCACAAAGTTGGGAGCATGGAATTGTCCAAAATGTGTTGGTATGTT
Source organism: Glandirana rugosa (assembly GCA_018402905.1). Lineage (NCBI taxonomy): Eukaryota > Metazoa > Chordata > Amphibia > Anura > Ranidae > Glandirana > Glandirana rugosa. Next base: position 122,849 of record BLSH010068877.1, on the reverse strand, counting down.
AACGCCTTAAGAGTTCCCTTCACTGGAACTAAGGGGCTAAGCCTAATACCTGAAAAACAACCTCACACCATAATCCCCCTCCACCAATTGATTTTGACCAGTGCACAAAGCAAGGTCCATAAAGACATTGATGAGCGAGTTTGGGGTGGAGCAACTTGATTGGGCTGCACAGAGTCCTGACCTCAACCCGATAGAACACCTTTAAGATAAATTAGAGCTGAGACTGAGAGCCAGGCCTTCTCACCCAACATCAATGCCTGACCTCACAAATGCACTTCTGGAAGAATGGTCAAACATTCCCATAGACATACTCCTAAACCTTGTGGACAGCCTTGCCAGAAGAGCTGCAGCTGTTATAGCTTCAAAGGGTGGGCTAACTTATTATTGAATCCTACAGACTAAGATTGGGATGCCATTAAAGTTCAGGTATGTGTAAAGGCAGGTGTCCTAATACTTTTGGTAATGTAGTGTATATTTCCCAAAAAAACCTGAGTGCCAAGGCTATGTTTACACTTGTGGTTGGGGCAGTAAAAACATACAGTTGAACCACTTTTACTGCAAAGGCAGCTAACAAAGGTGTACACATGCTGCAATTGTGATGCTTTGCATCTCCTGTTATGTTTGGCGGGCAGTTCTGCCCACTGAACATAATCCATTCAACTAAATTGGGTGTCGCCACAACCATTTGCAATGCAATGCAATAGAATGGAAAAAGATACAATAGAGGGGAATATAACAGAAAATGAAAGAATATAATGTGTGGGGTTTTTTTTCTCCCTGGGCACTTTGCATCGATGTTTCCGTGCCATTATACCATGTATTTACTTTATTGTGTTTTCTTTTTCACTAGATCAGTTATACCAAACACGTTCTACAAATAAGCCCCTGACGAAAGACTTGAACCTGAAATGCTTCAGTTCTTTCCCTTTGTATAGCTGTTTGTGTGTGCAATACATATTGGTAACTTTGTGATGTTCTTAACAGATGATATAGTGACATTCATACCTGTCTTCTATTTGCATATTTTATAAATGGATTTATGTGCAATAAATATGTGTTTTCTGATTACACACTTTTGAAAGAGTATTCTGTACCACCACCCTTAAAGTCCCACAAACAAGGGGTTTCTTTTTGTATATAAACAAAGAGTGACAATTTTGAAAAAAAAATATATATTTTTTACTTTTTACTATAATAAATATCCAAAAAAAAAAAAAAAACCAAATGTATTCTTCCGTTTAGGCCGATATATATATGTCTACATATTTTTGGTAAAAACAGATCGCAATAGGCGTATATTGATCGGGTTGCGCAAAAGTTATCGCATTTACAAACTATGGGAATAGATTTATGGCATTTTTTATTATTTTTTTTTTTTATTAGTAATGGCGGTGAGCTGAGATTTTTATCGGGACTGCGATATTGCGGTGGACAAATCGGATACTTTTGACACTTTTTTGGGACCACTACATTTATACAGTGATCAGAGCTAAAAACAGCCACCGATTACTGTATAAATGTGATTGGCAGTGAAATGGTTAACACTAGGGGCGATCAAGGGGTTAAGTGTTCCCTAGGTAGGTGTTTCTAACTGTGGGGGAGTGTAGTGACGGGGGGTGGAGAGAGAAAGCTGCTCCCGATCACTGGGAACAGCAGATCTCTCTCTACTTCCCTGTCAGAATGGGGATCCATTTGTTTACATGAACAGATCCCCATTCTGGCTCTATGAGGAGCGATTGTGCCACACGCATCGGCTCAAGAGATGTGCAGCTCGCGCCCCCTACAGTCTCTTAAAGCGCAGGAAATCTCCCTAGCTTTTAACATCTCACAGAGCACTGTTCAATGCATTATTTGAAAATGGAAAGAATATGGTACAACTGCAAACCTACCAAGACACGACCATCCACCTAAACTGACAGAGAAGCCGTCAAGAGGCTTATGGTAACTCTGGAGAAGCTACAGAGATCCACAGTTCAGGTGGGAGAATCTGTCCACAGGACAGCTATTAGTCGTTCACTCCACAAATCTGGCCTTTATAGAAGAGTGGCAAGAAGAAAGCCATTGTTGAAAGAAAGCCATAAGAAGTCCCGTTTTCAGTTTGCAAGAAGCCATGTAGGGGACACAGCAAACATGTGGAAGAAGGCGCTCTGGTCAGAAAAGACCAAAATTAAACTTTTTGGCCTAAAAGCAAAACTCTATGTGGGGCGGAAGACTAACATTGCACATAATCCTGAACACACTTCCCCACCATGAAACATGGTGGTGGCAGCATCATGTTGTGGGGATGCTTTTCTTCAGCAGGCACAGTGAAGCTGGTCAGAGTTGATGGGAAGATGGGTGGAGCCAAATATAGAGAAATCTTAGAAGAAAACCTGTTGGAGTTTGCAAAAGACCTGACACTGGGGCAGAGGTTCGTCTTTCAGCAGGACAATGACCCTAAACATGCAGCCAGAGCTACAATGAAATGGTTTAGATCAAAGCATATTCATGTGTTAGAATGGCCCAGTCAAAGTCCAGACCTAATTCGGATTGAGAATCTGTGGCAAGACTTGAAAATTGCTTTTCACAGAAGCTCTCCATCCAATCTGACAGAGCTTGGGCTATTTTGCAAAGAAGAATGGGCAAAAATGTCCCTCTCTATATGTGCAAAGCTGGTAGAGACATCCCCAAAAAGACTTGTAACAGTAATTACAGTGAAAGGTGGTTCTCTCAGGGGGGCTGAATACAAATGCATGCCACACTTTTCAAATATTTATTTGTAAGACAGTTTGAAAACCATTTATCATTTTCCTTCCACTTCACGATTATGTCCACTTTGTGTTGGTCTATCACATAAAATCCCAATAAAATAAATCTATGTTTTTGGTTGTAAAATGACAAAATGTGGAAAATGTCAAGGGGTGTGAATACCTTTTCAAGGCACTGTAAATCATGAATCTAATTTCCTGACAACTTATCACATTTGGAGGCCCCGGAGCACCAGGTCAGTAAAAACACCCCCCCCCCCCCCCATATTACCACATTTTAAAGAGTAAACAGGGTATATTTCAAGAGGCATAATGAGTCCTTTGAAGACCTAATTTCTTTGTCACATGTTTTTGGAAACTGCAAAAAGAAATTGAAACTTTTTTTTTACACAAAGTTGTCCATTTAAAAAAAATATTTTTCATACATAGCATAGGCATACCTAGAATAACAACCCAAAACATATTCCTCTTCCCAAGTATGAGGATACCACATGTTTGGACTGATTATGTACCAGACATTGTATCTTTTGTATCACGTGAATCATCCAATTGTGTAAAAAACAATGTATTATAATGATCGCCTCTGTCTGAGTGGTCAGGGAATACAGCTTTGTGTGGCGTCACCTATAGCAGTCGCTGTTCCTATAAGCTAAGCAAGCCTAGCCTACTGGTACATGACTGCCCCCAGGAATGTCATGTTCACTGGCTAGGAAGTACGGGAGGCTGGGGAAAGGAAGGGCAAATACTTCATGTGGTTTCAGTAATGCAGTTGCCTGCAGGGGATGGCTGGGACTGGCGTCTCACAGGAATGTAGTTTGGAGGACATGCAAATGGGACAGTTCAGGCAGCAGGCAGAGACATGGTCAGCACACAGGCAAAGGATTGGTCCAGGCAGCCAGCAGAAACTTAAAAAAGTGCCAGGGTCAGTGCAGGCAGCAGAGAGAGTCATTGCCATGGCAGGAATTATACCCCTTGTACGTCCACTGATTGCAACCCATTCAAGTGAATGAAGGACCTTGTGTGGGGTCCAAGAGGTTAAAGAAGGTATTGAGCAGGCAATACAACACCTCTTCACTACCTGTCAAATGTTCTCTGAAGAGCATTGCAAACATGGATCACTCTTCAGGGAGCATCACATATGTCAATGAATCTGTGTCCTGCTGTGGCAGTGATCAAAGACAATGGCTGCCAGCACTGGCATACAGTGATATAAGAGCAGCCAGCCATTGTACGCAATCACCACCACATCATTACAATCTCACCATAGTGACACTGCACTTGTTCTGGTGGCAGTATTACAAAAAAAACTTACTGTCACGCAGTGTCTGCTCTGGGGGGTGTTGATTGATTTTTTTTAACACTGGGATTGCTTAAACAGTCATGATTATCAAACAGTAGTAGAATTAGTAAACAAAGACTTTTTTTTATTCATACACCTTTTGTGTATGTTGTGATTGTCCCTTTACCTAGATTTGTAATATGCTGGGTCAGAGGAACACAGTGATCAAGGGTTTTGCCACTGCGTGGCCTCAGGGCCATGCATATGCGGTGAGAACAGAGGGACATATCAGTACATCCACCCAAATCGACCAATCTCTTGTATGGCCATTTATGTATAGTGGCTGGACGGGAGGTAGTTAATCAAATTCAGGTATAATCAAGTATTTTAAATGCTTGTTTGCAGTGTTTTCCTTTCCATAAACAATTTTTAATTCACTTAATAAATGCCTTTACTAGGAATTGCAACCCCTCCAGGAGAAGTGAATTCTATAGCACTGTCAGTTCCCCCTTCTTCCTGGTGCATCACGGTTCTCTGTGCTTGCCTAACTCTTCCCTCCCCCTCACCTCTCTAGGTGTTCTATTAGCTAGCTGCGAAGAGATGAGCAAGGGGAAAAAATAAAGTGTCACTTGAGTGACAGCTTTAGGTCTTCTGGAGCTGCTGATACCACATACAAGAGCTGCAACAGCAGTCTCAGGGCTTTTGAATTTCTACACAAGAGAGATTTAGACAGGTAAAGAACATGCATAAAATACATTGAATGCACATAAAGAGGCTCATATACTAAGGGAGCCAAGAATCTTCACTCAAAAAACTGCGTGAGTATGCACAATTACCCCAATCATGATAAGGGCAACTTTCTGTTCACTCTGAATTCTCATTAGCAGATACATTTTACATAATTGGATAATTGAAATGAATATTTTCACAACTATTGTGACGATTCTCGATTACTTAAAGTGCTACTAAACCCACAATAGTAAAATCAGTCTGTATATGCAGAAAAGCATGCTTGGTATACTCACTGTGGAAGGGGTTAATCCACCACATTGTGTGAAAAGGCTGTTTGATCCTGTATTCTCTGATCCTCCCCATCTCCCACTGTCCCCAATCCATCTCCTTGTTTCAATAATTTTTATTGAGTTTAAACAATATAGCAAAGAGTAAAGGTGACAAATCATAATCAGACATATGAAAATATACCAATACATGAGTTATTAAAACAATAAGGTAAAGGCTGTTATCTTATGATAAAATATTTCCGTAAGAAGTAAAACGTTTATAATAGAAACTTACTTTCCTGTAAAATCTTTTTGGAGCAGGGGGAGTTACCCCGGCCCGCCAGACACCCCAATTGGGAACTATCTGTGTCTGGGAGGTCAGTGTCCCCCACCCCGCTCCAGGCCGTATAGTACGAAAAGAACAATATATGACTCACCACCAACCCGACATGGATAACGGAAACAATACTGAAAACTTATCGGAAGTGCTTTATAACTATTACGGAAATGGCAATCCCCTCTTCCTTTCACGGAAAAAGTTATTGAGCCGCCCTTAGTATAAATAACTTTGCATCAGCCAACTTATATATGATGATTGGCATATTCAAACAACAACAGAATATAGATCAGGAGAGAGGTAGAAAAAGGGAAGCTGAGAAGAGAGTAGAGAAGGCAACAAGGAAGACAAGGAGTGTTTAAGAAGGAATTTGGTTCACACAGGTAGACCAAGATATTTCATCCATGGGTCCCAAACTATTTCAAATTTAGGAGTTGTGTCCATAATAACACTAGCTAACTTTTCTTGTATCATGATCCAGGAGATTTTTTGTTTCGCCTCAGAGAAGGATACTGAGGGGCGTTTCCACGATCTGGCTATCGTGACCTTTGCACCTAACAGTATGAAGCGGATGAGCTGGAAAAGAGATCCGGATATTCCCTCCGGTTTATAATTAAGAAGGGCTATTTCAGGTGTTTGTGAAATAGGGTTGGACGAGATCTTACAAATCAAATGAAAAATCATATTCCAGAAGCTTCGAATATGTGGGCATTCCCACCAAGTATGGAGGAAGGAGCCAATAAGACCACAGCCCCTAAAACATAGATCAGAGGCATCTGGGTACATAGCTGCCAACCTAGAGGGTACTAAATACCAACGGGTCAATATTTTCAGGTTGGCTTCTCTTAGAGTTATGTTTATAATCCATTTAGTAGCTCTAGAGGCCAAGGAGTGCCAACTGTCCGCTTCCCATTCCACCCCCAGATCTCTTTCCCATCTCATCGCATATGGGGGTTTATCAGCATTCTCTATCAGTGATGCATAAATTAAGGAGATGCCTCCTCTTTGATCCACAGATTCAGAACACCATAATCATGGGAGATCCAACCGTCGATACATGGGTCTACGGAGACTAGATACAAAATCCCCGACACCAGAATAACCGAGGAAGGAGGTATGAACCACCCTTACGGGTGTATAAGCTTCGAAGACCTTATACTAAAAAGTAAACTAAACATTCTAGAGCAGGTTGGGATAAAGTGTTTGTGGACTTTATCGGGAAGAATTAATATTTGGCCTCCCTT
>BLSH010068877.1:77930-103042 GCA_018402905.1 Glandirana rugosa | reverse complement strand
TCTCAAATTCCCCCAACAATCTGATCGTAGAGCACGATCGTAGCGATCGTTGTTCTATGCAGAGCTTGATCTGCAACTCAAAGCAGCGGTATGTGAAATCTCTAATTTCTGCTATCTGTCCTCAGAGCAACAGCACAGACAGCAGTAGTAAAGTAATCTATCTCAGGATGCAGGATCAGGTCTTAAAATGTCTCAAATCTGTCCCTCACGCAGTCAGCTACCTTTCCCTACACTAACCCAAGGAGCATGTGACTGCAGCACTGTGACTCCAGCTTATAAAGAGGCTGGGTCACATGATGCACCGGCCAATCACAGCCATGCCATTAGTAGGCATGGCTGTGATGGCTTCTAAGGGCAAACCAGTGAAACACTTGTTGATTGGCTGCCCTGCAGCTTCTCAACACGTGGAGTAAAATAGCAGAACCCCGGACCGAACCCTAATGATTTTTGAAATGTCCGGGTCCGTGCCACGGACACCCGAAAGTTCGGTACGGACCCGAACGTTACAGTCCGGGTTCGCTCAACACTACTAGCCGGTGATAATGCTTCCCGCTTGTCATCCGAGCCCTGGAGCCCCAGGGAATAACAGCCGGACTCCTGCGGGTATACTAGGCCGGAGCCGCGGCCTCGATTTCCGGATCGGGAAGCTTGTGAGCCTTGCGGTCTAATTTATCTACCCCCGCCGCTTCTCTGTGCTTCCAGGGGGTGCACAGATCTGCTGTGCACTGAGAGCGGGCAAACCGAGCTCTGCTGCAGGCTTTCTCCGGTCCAGATGGCCGAGGGGACTCGGAGCACTATGCGGACGCGTCCTCCATTATGCCCCGCGCATTCGCACTCCCCCCCCCAATCCATCTCCTAATAGAACAGAGCCTTAGGAGTCAATCTGCACATGTTCAGATTGGTGTATTGCTAGAGAGTTTTTTTTTCTTGGGAGAGTGCATGGGATCAGCACAGGGCCAATAAACACTGTCCAGACCGGCATCCTCATAGAACAGTCATAGTAGAATGAAAACTCCTCCTACAAGCTTTAAAGAGGAAGTAAACCCTGATGGTGTTTACTTCCTCTGTATTCCCCTGCAAAGTATGCATCGCATAATAGCCCATTATGTGTCACTTACCTGCAAACGAAGCCTGTGACATTCAGCGATGTCCCCTGTGCAGGCAGCATCCATCTTCAGCCCCTCTTCCTTCCGGGGCCGTGACTCCTGCTCTGTGACTGGCCGGAGTCGCGTGACGTCACTCCCTCACATGCACGCCGGAGCCACCAGTCACAGCACGATCTCAGTGAAGAAAGGGCACGGAGGCCGTTTCTTTACTGCACATGTGCCAAAATGATATCGGCACATCTAGTACAGTGCATATCTCCTGAACCGTGCAGGTTTGGGAGATATGCAGGGAACCTATAGGTAAGCCTTATTATAGGCTTACCTATAGGTAAGTGGTTGTCACGAGTTGACAACCACTTTAACCAAATAATATAAGTCACAAAACTGCTACTGTATATACTGCTGATGAGAAAGGGTATTTAACAGTTTATATTTACTAAAATAATTGCATGTACATGTTCTGTGTACTGTTGTCCTGAGTTTAGAAACACAAAGTAAAACCAACCTAATATTCTTATGGGAAGGTTGTTGAAACAGTATCTACTTAGGTGTACAGTGGATTGCCAGTTTACTTGGATAATTCCTTTGTGTCTTTGCTTTGTTTGAATAAAACCCTGTCTGCAATACTTTAAAGACTTTTATTCATGTTAAATGGAACAAAATATATGAGTTTTGACAGATCTGAACTCCTATGATTTCAGTGTAAGCATTAAACATAAAGCCAGAGAGTGGTCTATATAACCAGAAAACAATTTCAGATAAATGATGTAGTTCAATAAGGAACTGAGCAGAAATTGTGCTTTTAACATGCCGCCTGATTAAAAAGCAATAAGTCTATTCTTATAGCTGCTGACCAGCAAAGAGAGTGTGCGGACTCAATTACAGCAGGACAAAACATTAAAACTGTGAAGAAGATACAATTTAAAAATTAAGTTTTCATAAATTAATCAATTACAACTCTAGGTTAGCATAACAAATTACACATTGAAAGTAAAGATGAGATCTTAGCCTGGTGATTTGGAGCTGTCAATATTAGAAATGAGAAATCAATTATTATTTGTGTTCCTTTCATTAAACACAGCCTCAAACTGGCAAGCTTTAATAACACACAAACAGGAAATAGTTTATCCAGCCAAGAGGCTTATAGGAAAATTGTCATTCACACTTAGAAAATGAGCACTTTCCAAGTCCTGACAGTCGTTTATCTGTTGTCAGTCTAACAATTGTTATTATTTTCTTATGTGTCTTATGATGACAAGGTTTTCAATTGGAAATCAATACAACGTGACCTTTAATGAAAAAACAGTCTATGTCAGCAGCTTCATTTTTCTGCAGCCACCTTCAGAAATAATGTTTACAAGGTGATAAGCATTCAAGCTTTCTTTGTTACGTGGCAAAGCCATCTACCCATTTCTTTCTATAAACATCCAAGGATTTTAAAGTGCTTCCTTGAAATGTCCTTTCTGGTTTAGTACTTAACAATACATTACATAATTTCTCTGATATGGAATTCTTCATATATTTGTCTTTAAAAAATGTTTTCAAGCATGGTTCATAAAGTTGAAACATTCAGAGAAGTGATCAATTTTTAATAAGGTGTCAATGAGTAAACAGTCTCCCAATTGCATACAGTTAAAGCCCATCTCTGGGTATCACTATGCCCCCCCCCCCCCCCACCTTTCTTCATATCCCCTGTCATTCAGTTGTTGGCATTGTAAATACCTTCTAAAAATGTATTTAATTCCACACCTTAGTCCACTGTCTGTGTTTGCTGGCACCATTTCTCTAAGTCACAACCACTGGATCTAGTGCTCCAGCCAACCATCCATCTCTTCCTGATGTCATCTCTCAGCTGCACTCTTGAGGAACCTGAGAGAACCCTGCCACTGAATAGCAAGTGTCCATGTCATCTAAGCCAGTATTTCTCAACTCCAGTCCTCAAGGCTCCCCAACAGGTCGCATTTTCAGGATTTCCCTCAGATGAAACGGCTGTGGTAATTACTAAGGCAGTGATACTGATCAAATCATCTGTGCAAAATAATGGAAAGCCTGAAAACATAACCTGTTGGGGTGCCTTGAGGACTGGAATTGAGAAACACTGATCTAAGCAATGACATGGACACATGACACCTCCTAAAATGGATGAATGAAGACAAGGAACATCATATGACCATAGATTAAGGTAAGTATTTTGGACTTTTGGGATGTTCTTTTCTTGAAACTAACCAAGCATTTGGCTAGAGGGCATTGGGGGCAAGGGGCGGGAGAAAGCAGGAGTAAAGGGAGTTGAGCTTTTAAGCAAATGTAAACCCAATCACTAAAATCTTATATAAACATTAACATGTTAATTCCATTTTGAAATAATAATATTGTTAAATCTGCAGATTTAATTAAAATAACACCAAGGGGCCCTAATATAAAGTTCCTTATCCAGGCATTTTCTACTATTGGGTGACATTGCTCTTTCCTTGTCTTCTAGTTGTGACCTTGTGCTGAGAACTCCTACCACGCTGATAAAGAAGGTATGCCAAGAGCCTGGGGCCACAGAACTGTTCTGTGGCCACAGGCTCTCAGCATACCTTCTCCATCAGTGTGGTAGGAGTCCTTACAACAGACATCCAGGTTGAAGCCATCTCTTTGGGTAGGATCCATGGTGGACAACCATCCAGCTATATGTACAGAGTTATTTCACATGGAATATTCTTCCTATTGCTTTTAACTTGTTTTATGCATAGAGACGAATTTAATAAAACATGTGCATTTCAGTATGGCTAACTGAGGTATTTTTACTGAATGAGACATTGTATTTCTGACCCAATATACAGTCTCAAGCACTTCAGGGGGATTTTGGTTGTGGTTTCTTGTACAGGTACGTGATTTCACACAGCCGGTCCGCCCTGCTGCAGTATATATGCAGTGGGCGGTCCAGAAGCAGTTAATTTTAAATTTCATCCTGCTGTTTCAATCTCCTGTACAGCTGGGACCCTGACTTACTGACTTCTTGCCAGTGTGAGAATTCATAATTTTATATCTACTATTGAACTGTGCAAATTGAGGTGGTAAAGCTAGCCATACATGGATCAACATTTGACCAGTCCAGCAGGGACCAGTTGTATCCCCATCCATTTATGGAGACAGTTGTTTTACAGAAGTCAATCTACTGATCGACTACTGTACAACCTGCCTTTCAGGTTTTTCTCAATTTATCAATGCCACCAGATATAGCTGGCAGCATTGATCAGTGTATTCTGATGGAGGGGACTTCTCCCCCTGTCAGAATACTATAGCTCAGGGGAATGATTACCCCATCCACATCAAGTGTGTGGATGGAGGAATTGTATCATCTTATTTTTTATCTTATCTTTTTTTTCACTGTGTTAAAAAAATAATGATTCATTTATAGGCTGCTTAACCCAGATTCCTATAGCTTGAAGTTTCTATAGTTAGCTCATATATCCACAACTGTCTATTGTCACTGATATAAGACAAATTGATATGTTGTACAATCACAGCATCTATAGCAGCCTTTTCCAAAGGAACCCTTGAAATAATGTTCAGATGCCAATGAGCCCTTTCTAGAATTAAATAATTAGGGGTCAGAGGAATAAATGCTCCTCTTACAGTGATGATCAGAATTCCCCCTTTCACGCAGTTATAAAGATCACTGGAGTCATGTTGCTGGCTTTGCCAAATGCCAAGTGGTGTTGGTCCTGGAAATATGAAGGCCCCATCAAATGGGAGGTCAATCAGCCACAATTCAGGGAACCCCTAACAACCTCTAATAGAACCCTGAAGCTCCATGGAATCCTGGTTGAGAATGACTGATCTATAGACTAATGCTTGCCTGACAGAGGCAGTATCTTCTCTTTTCTTTATTTTACAAAGATACACAGCTTATACATTATTTACAGTCACAGGAAATAAGTAGGCTGTACAGATACCTTTGCTTATTCTACTTCTATTTCACATTTTCCTGTTACAGTCTGTTCACTAACTGACCCCCATTGATGATTCAATACTAGAGTTGAGCGAACCTGAACTGTAAAGTTTGGGTTCGTACTGAACTTTGGGGTGTCCGTGACCCGGACCCGAACCCGGACATTTAAAAAAAAAGTTTGGGTTCGAGTTCTGGGTTCGGGTATTTGATTACGCATGTTGAATAGCTGCAGGGCAGCCAATCAACAAGAGCGATTTTCCCTAGAAGCCATCACAGCCATGCCTACTAATGGCATGGCTGTGATTGGCCAGTGCATCATGTGACCCAGCCTCTATATGAGGCTGGAGTCACAGTGCTGCATGTCACATGGGTAGTGTAGGGAGAGGATGCTGCCTGTGCTGTGAGGGACAGATTGCAGATAGATAGATAGGTAGAGAATAGAGATTACTACTAATACTGCTTTTAGGGACAGATTGCAGATCTCATCCTGCATTACAGAAAGATCTGACTGGACTAGGTAGAGTCTACTGCTTAGAGGGACAGATTATTGTTCTAAAATCGTGTCCTAGCTCTATAGGGTCAGGTTCCTGCTGTTGCTGTAAGGGACAGATTATTGTTCTAAAATCATTTTGCAGCCCTCTAGCACTTTCCAGGACTCTTTTACAGTCATTTTTGTGCCGAAAAGTTTGGGTCCCCATTGAATTCAATGGGGTTCGGGATAAAGTTTGGGTCAAGTTCGGTACCGAACCCGGACTTTTTTCTGAAGTTTGGCCGAACCCACCGAACCCGAACATCCATGGGTTTGATCAACTCTATTCAATACATATTTGTTCCCTAATGTTGGATATTGTTTTCGGACCGAAGGTCAAATCAATTTGGGGCAGTGGGTCAGGTGCGAGGGTTCCAGGGGTTGTTTCACAATTTTTGGAGTGCGTTGATTGTTTGGTTACATTTTTTACATGTTTTTTAATGTATGCGTCTAAAATGTTTGTTGATTGTTCGGGGGCATCTGATCTTGGATTCCTGATTGAAAGAGAGATCAATAACGCAATTCTTTAGGAAGGTATATTTGAATGTCCGCAGACTCAATTATGAGATTAGGTGCTATTTGATATTTGATTTTCTTAAATGTTATAAGCCACATATTATTTTATATAAATAAATATATCTTATGGTAGATATATTTAGTCGTGTACTTACAATCTATAACATTATTGTTATGAACATTGTGGCACCCATCAGGTTCATATTCTTGTGCATAAGTATGCACATGTTTGGGGCATCAGCACACATGCATGTACTGGTGTCAAGTGGACTATTTAACCACTTCAATACTGGACACTTCACCCCCTTCCTGCCCAGGCCAATTTTGTGACAGTTAGAGCTTTCTTTTGGTGGTATTTAATCACCACTGATTTTTTTTTATTTTCTGCTAAACAAATAAAAAAAAAGACTGAAAATTATGGAAAAAAAAGTTTTTCTTTGTTTCTGTTATACAATTTTGTAAATAAGTAAGTTTTCTCCTTCACTGATGTGTACTGATGAGGCTGCAGTAAAGGGCACTGATGAGGTGGTACTGATGAGGAGGCACTAATATGCAGCACTCATGGGCACTGATAGGCGGCAATGATATGCAGCACTGCTGGGCAATGATAGGCAGCACTAATGGTCACTGATAGGCAGCACTGATGGGCAGCCAATATTGGCACTGACAGGAAGCAATGATGAGCATTGATAGGTGGCACTGCTGTGTACAGATAGGTGGCACTGATGGGCACAGATAGACGGCACTGATGAGGAGGCACTGACAGGCTTTACTGATGGGCACTGAAAGGCATCGCTGATGGGCACTGATTGGCATTACTGATGGGGACGGATTGTCATCACTGGCGGGCACTGGTGGGCATCACTGATGGGGCTGCAGTGATAATCACTGCACTGATTATCACTGCAGATCCCCCCTGTCAGGAGAGCCAATTATCAGCTCTCCTCTACTCACACGTTGTCAGCATGAATAGAGAAATGCCGGTAACTGGCACCTCCTGGTAACACTGTGATCAGCTGTGATTGGATACAGCTGATCACATGGTAAAGAGCCTATGTCATAGGCTCTTTACCTGAACTGGAGATGTGTTGTGTCACAATGCGATCAAAGATGTGGTGTGTCAGAGCCCGGGGCGCACACAAACGGCTTGTTCTGAAGGATGTCATATGATGTGCAGTCAGAACTGGAGAGCCACTGTTCTGCATAGGCTCATTGCTGAATGTCTATATATTCCTGCAATTCCCCACCCTAAGCATGTACTTGACATTGTCCACCTGACCTGCTCTTATATTATCCCTGTCTGCTTATGATTGTTACTCATCTCCATTACCAACCTCGGCCTGGACGTCTGACCAAGATTCTGTTTACTGCCTTGGTATCAATCTCTGACTGTTTATGACCTTCACTTTTCCTATGATATGACCTGCTTTGTGCACTGGTTCAAATCATTTGGTGGAGGGGGGATTAAGGTGTGGAGTTGTTTTTCAGTGGTCAGGTTTGGCCCCTTTCAGTTTCAGTGAGGGGAGCTCTTAAGGCGTCAAAAAATAAATATATATATAATGCAGCCCTCTGACATCTATGTGAACTTCCTCTTTTCTGACTAGCAGCAGCAGGGAAACAAAGAGAATCAAGGAAACACAGGTCCTGAATAATCAACTCTCACACAAAACAAAATATGAAACATATCTTTTCATAAAACAAGATCTATTCATCTCTCTTGCATTAATATTTACTTGTTAAGATGAAAAAAATACTTAAGTCAGTCCTGTATTCAAGATATATTGAGAAAATAACAAGCATGACCAAACAGTACAGATTTTTTTTTCAAGTAATAAACATATATAAAAAATACAACAAAAGTATATTAGTAAAATAGAAAAGGAAGAGCGAAAGGCTTATTACACAGAAAAATAAAAAGAAACTGATGCCTTGAAAATCAACAATCTTATCTATGTGAGTTAAAGTGAATGTAAACCCGATTCATGAAGAAAAAGGGGGGATGGACCAGTACTGGAGACAGCTCATACAATTCACATCCCAATTATATACATGGACAAACAAAAAATAGAAACGAGGGACCACCTCGCCTATTGAAAGGGGACTTTTTAAGGATTGATGGCTGTCAGAAGTGAGCACACTACAAAACTTTACTTACAAGATATATACTTTATTAAGTGCATAGTTGTATAAAAAAAGCTTCAATAAAAACTTATAGTAGTATGGTACACATTACATAGACCGTATCCAAATGTATTGGACACATGGCTTGCTTGTCGTGTGGAGATATAAATCAACCTTTTTGCAGACACTCTGCTTCTTCAGGATAACTCCAACTGTATATACATCATTTTGTTTCCTTCTCCAGTATGTGGCATCATGTAGTGCAGCCGCAGGACGACCCCCCAAGATCACTGCCAAGTAGTTCGTATCTCTGTCATATCCCCTGACAGAACAGGAAACCGTTGTGTTTAAATTGGCGGTTCCCCGTTCTGCCTCTGTATTAAGTGATCGCGGGTCGCCGGCGGAGAACTAGTCCGCCCGACCCACGGGCACACTCATGCAGCGTGCAGCAGGCACGAGACTGACAGATCGCTCCCTCTGTACAGAGCTCTTTGTTGTTTACCAACACAGAGCTCTAGGCTGTGATTGCATACAGCCGATCAGCAGGTCTCAGATGGGAATCATTGGCTGGGACTTGCTGACAGGCTCCTGCTGTGTACCATCACAGCAGGAGCCGAGCGGGGGACACTCATGCGTACGCCCTAACCCCAAAAGTAGGCAGCGACGTATGGGTACGGCATTTTGCCTACAGTGGCCGCTCCCCTACTGTACATTGTAGTCTTTCAGTCACCAAGTGGTTAATGGGTAATCAATGCTTGGGCATTTTTGAAGCTGAGGTCTCAGTTCTAAACTGATGGAATTTTTTGTTCCCATAAGTCATTTGGCAGTGCGTAAGGTAAAGAAGGGAAAATTTGTTTAGGAGTAAGAAGCTAACATGAACCTATTGTTCTTCCTTCTGTTCTACATATCACTCACCAGATATCAACAGCCTCACACTTAGTAATGTACCCAGCATAGTTGACACCAATTACTTCATGCAACAAAATTATTTTCAGTAATAAGAATGATATGTAATAAAGAATTACCAGAAAACAAATACAGACATTGACATTTTTAGCATCCACTTACATTGGTGGTTATTAATGGAGATGATCCCTCCTGGTTTGTGGAAAATTACACTTTAACACTGGCAGTCAGTGGTAAAATGTCCCCCTCTTCAATGGTTTACAATGCCCCCTTACATTGATAGTTAATGGCAGAATTGCTCTTGTGTATTAGTGGTCAGTGGGCAAAGGGCCTCCTCATATTGGTGGTCAGTGCAATGCTCCCTTATTGGGGTTAGTAGTAGAAAGGTCTCATCACATTGGTGATCAGTAAATAGGTGCACCATTATATTGGTGGCCAGTGTTGGTGAGTCAGTGGAAGAATGCCTCTTACTTTGATGGGCTATGGAAAAGATTCCCTTTACATTGTTGGTCAGGGGGAGAATGCTCTATTACAGAAAGAAAATATCAGTGGATATTTACATGAGAGACAAGAGGAGGCACTCTTCTGGTGCTGCTGTTTTGCCTCTGCTAATAAATATCTGTACTAGAACTCCATAGGCACTAGAGTAAATGCCTGTACACACGGTCCGATTGTTGGCCAACAACGGTCGTCCAACAGCCTGTTGGCCAAAAATCCGGTTGTGTGTACGCATGATTCTACAGCCGATTTCCAATTGTCGTTGGATGACGAGACTAGAAAACTTGTGTTGGCCAACAAGGCCTTGACCGATTGATGGCTCATCTGTACAAAAGTTGACCAACAAAACGTTGGGAGTGCATACACGCATGCTTGGAATCCAGGAAGTGTTCGGTTGTGTAACCTGTGTTCGTAATTCACAAATCACATTCACCTGAACTTCCTTGTTATACGCTAGTAACACATCACTACGTTAGGCTTTGTTGGCTGATTACTTGACTCATGTCACCCAATTTGGACAAAAGTTGGACGTTCGGTTGGCCAACCATCGGCTCGTGTATACGAGGCTTAAGAAATGAATCTGGCCTGGCAGATCACTAGACATGGGCCGACCCCCCCCCCCCAGGTTCGGTTCGCACCAGAACTCCCAAACAGGAAAAAAAAAGTTTGGCCCCAAAGTGTGAACTCCATTGAAATCTATGGGAGCTGAACATGAAAAATCAAGAGTCCCCAGTTTGAAGGGTTATATGCAAGTTACAACAAACAGCCAAGGAAAAATCAAAGGAAAAAAACAAGCTCTACCTACCAACCAGCTTGAAAGCAGCCAAATTGACCTGTCTAACAGTATGCATTAATAACAGGGGATTGGTTGCACACATTTGCAAATGCATGCATAAGCTAGAGGGGCCCAGCTAGGCTCCCTGTGCCCTCCAGTCCCTATATCTGACTTATGAGAGACTCCACAGTGGGAGCCAGTGCCGGACTGGCCCACCGGGATACCGGGAATTTCCCTGGTGGGCTGGCCACCTCTGGCTGCTCCGGGGCCACTTTGAGGGTTTGCCACAGCTTTACTATAAAATGACGCCGCCCGGCACATCATACTATTGTGCATGCGCCCACCTTCCTGAAAATAACCGAGCGTCCCCGAGCTTGGCTAGCTTCAGAACGGGCTCGGGAAAGTCCGTAGATGCTCAGCTATTTTCAGGAAGGCATGCACAGTAACGATGATGGTGCCAGGCGGTGCCATTTTCAAAAGTAAAGGTGTGTCCACGCCATGGGTGCCATGCGCCTCTTGTTACAGGTTGGCTGGGTAAGACGGGACCTGTCCCCCCTGCAGCCTCTGACCTCTTCTGCCTACCACCCCCGCAGCCTCTGACCTCTCCTGCCCCCCGCAGCCTCTGACCTCTCCTCTGTCCCCCCCACAGCCTCTGACCTCTCCTGGCCCCCCTGCAGCCTCTGACCTCTCCTGACCCCCCTCATCATGTCTGCAGTCTCTGATCATCTCTTGTATCATGTCTGCAGTCTCTGACCATCTCCTGTACCATCTTCAGCCTCTGACCATCTCATGTATCGTGTCTGCAGTCTCTGACCATCTCTTGTATCATGTCTGCCATTTCTGACCATCTCCTGTATCATGTCTGCAGTCTCTGACCATCTCCTGTATCATGTCTGCAGTCTCTGACCACCTCTTGTACTATGTCTGCAGTCTCAAACCACCTCCTGTACTATGTCTGCAGTCTCTGACCACTTCCTGCACTATGCCTGCAGTCTCTGACCATCTCCTGTACCATGTCTGCAGCCTCTGATCATTCCTTGTATCATGTCTGCAGCCTCTGACCATCTCTTTTATCATGTCTGCAGTCTATGACCACCTCCTGTATCATGTCTGCAGTCTCTGACCATCTCCTGCATCATGTCTGCAGTCTCTGACCATCTCCTGTATCATGTCTGCAGTCTCTGACCATCTCCTGTACCATGTCTGCAGTCTCTGACCATCTCCTGTACCATGTCCGCAGTCTCTGACCATCTCCTGTATCATGTCTACAGTCTCTGACCATCTCCTGTATCATGTCTGCAGTCTCTGGTCACCTCCTGTACTATGCCTGCAGTCTCTGACAATCTCCTGTATCATGTCTGCAGTCTCTGACCATCTCCTGTACCATGTCTGCAGTCTCTGACCATCTCTTGTATCATGTCCACAACCTCTTACCATCTCTTGTCTTTTATCATGTCTGCAGTCTCTAAAGGGGGGATTCTGGAGAGCAGTCAAGATTGGGAGAGCTGCTGGGAGAGGGGTCACAGGAGTAGTCAGACGTGGTGGACTGGAAAGGAGACTATGGGATACAACCAGAGCCACCAAGCTGGAGCCGACTGACTGAGCCCTGCATGGTGCACCTGAGAGGAGGTCAGTGACAGCGCTGCAAGGCCAGTCTGAGGGGGGTCAGTGATGTAAGGGGGGAGTGAATACAATAATGTAACCTTAGTGTTTTCTTTCTGCAGAAGGTGTTCTCTGGTCAACAGAGTACTCCCCACATTCCCAAAGTTCCCCTTTACATCACAGTCTGCAGGATTCCCTCTTACACTGCAAGGGAGAACTCTACAAACTCTGATATAAAGGGCAATGCTGCAGAGCCAGATGTAAGTGGAACTCTGATGTAAAGGGGAATGCAGTGGACTCCGATATAAGGGGGGTCTCTGGTCACCAGAGCCCTCCTTATATCAGAGTCTCCCTTTAGATCATGATCTGCAATGTTCCCCTTTATGTCAGAGTTCCCTTGCACTGTAAGGGGGATTCCAGCAGATATGTTTTTGACTAATAACACTAAATACATGTTTATAGCCTAAATATTTATATTTGTACTATGTCTGCAGTCTCTGACCACCTCTTGGAAGCCCACTGACAGCTGATGACTCATCCGTTGTTAAAGAGGATGTAAACCCTGATGGCTTTTCTTCCTCTTATTCACTGGCAATGTAAAAGCATAATAGGCTAGTATGCATTGCATACTAGCCTATTATGTGCCACTAACCTGCCATCAACGCCCACGCTGTCCCCACAGTAGGAATCGTCCATCTTCGCTCCTCTTCCTTTGGGGTTCCGCAAACTCCAGCGATGTGATTGGCCGGAGTCGCGTGATGTCACTCCTGCGCTCGGGAGCCACCATTGTGGCACGCTGTCAGTGAAAATACGGCACGGAGGCCGTTTCTTCATTGCGCATGTGCCGAATGATGTTGACACATGCTAGTATAGCGTATATCTCCTGAACCGTAAAGGCCCGAACCATTCGCCCAGCACTACAAATAACATCAGTTATCATGATCTCTCACCGTACTGCATTTACAACAGACCCTTTGTCATTAATGATTAGTAGCCCATTTGAACTCAGGATCAGCAGTGTTTATGCATGGCAAGAGAGTTTTTACTTAACCACTTCAATACTGGGCACCCCTTCCTTCCTGGACCAATTTTCAGCTTTCAGCGCTGTTGCAGTTTGAATGACAATTGCGCGGTCATGCGACACTGCACCCATATGAAATTTTTATCATTTTTTTTCACACAAATAGAGCTTTATTTTGGTGGTATTTAATCACCCCTGGGTTTTTTATTTTTTGCACTATAAATTAAAAAAAGACAAAACATTTTCAAAAACAATGCATTTTTCTGCGTTTCTGTTATAAAATTTTGCAAATAAGTTATTTCTCTTGATAAATTGTGACCAAAAATGATACTGCTACATTTCTTTGGTAAAAATAACCCAAATTGGAGTTTATTTGGTGTTGGCGGACAGACAGATGTGACAGGGACTGTGGCAGATGTGACGGTGACATACAGATGTTTTGTGTATGGTAACAGATGTTTGAGGACTGTGACAGATGTTTGGGGACTGTTACAGATGTTTGGGGACTGTGACAGATGTTGTGTATGGTGACAAATGTGATGGGGGACATACAGATGTTTTGGGGGCTCTTTTATGGGGACACTTATGTTTACAGGGACATGGGGTATCAGTGTGCTTGGTGCACTGTATGGGGGGCGATCTGTGACAGCTTTCTGCATGAAATCCTCACCATGCAGAAAGCTGTCCCAGAGCTGCAGCTCCCCCCCTCCCCTCCCCCCCCGCACTGAGCTCTCACTGAGCTCGGCGGGGGAGAACTGTCACAGAGACGCTCGTCTCTGTTTACAATGTGACGGCTGTGATTGGACACAGCCGTCACATGATCGGGAGGGCCAGTCACTGCGCCCGAATCCCGATCTCCGCTCAGCTGGATCCTGTGATCATAATGATCACAGGATCCAGGAGCAGCGCGGCGCGTGCCCGCGCTGCGAGCTCCCGTTCTGCAGGACGTATATGTACAGTGGCCGGGTGGGAGGTGGTTAAAATAATAATGAGATTTTCGGTAATGCTGACATGTGCCATGCTGATTTTGCACAAATTATGACTTTTAATGTTAGGTCCATTTAAAAGCATGTTCATGGAGATGTGGCCTGAGGTGATGTCCTGCAAACTGTTCAGACCCACAGTCACCTGTGATAAGTAAAGGCTGTCATACACATAAAGATCACACAAGTTGGTGCTGTAATGTACTACAGTGGATACAGGCTGCTCATGCAGTATAGCGCCCCCATAGTGTAGGTGCGTTTTTCTAGCAGGTTTTTGTTTAAGACAGGTAAATTTAGTCAGGCCTGACTGTAATGTGCAGGCCTGGGTGTTTTAATCTGAGCTGGGAGGAGAGGCTCAGGGATGGTTGGGTGGACTAAACAGATGAGGTCACCAGAACCTTCATCTCTGTATCCATACACCTGGTGTTGGTCTCTGGGCAGAAAGCTGAAAGATAGGTGGAGCCATCTAGAGTATTCTAAGGAGCCCTGACCAAACCCCATGCAGGGCTGTCAGGGGGCAGGCCTCCTTAAATACTTAGAGTCAGCCCAATCTGGAGGAGTAGTGTTGGGTGGAAAGACGGAGATGTAGCAGAGGTGCTGTGGAGCAAGCCCCTACCCGGGAGGTTGCCCCCAGTCTGGGGAGAGTGACCTTGGGGCCTGGAAGTTTGGGTGCAGCCAGGGAGGAGAGAGGTCCTTGGAGTGGCACAGGAGGAACAGGAGAACAGCGGAGGTGCTACAAAGTGAGAGACTTTAAGGAACCCATCATTGCGGTGAGTGAATCCCTGGGACTGAAGGACAGAAAGTGCTGGAGCAGCCTGGGAGAGGAAAGTGAACAGTCTGTGGGAGCCTTGGGGGTCAGTCAAGGGAAGGAGAGAGTCACTGAGGAAAAGAGAAGGTCTAGGGGACCTGGAGTTAGCGATGGGCTGGGTGTTGTAGTCCGTCAAAGGTCCAGTTAGCACAGAAGTACTTTTGCTGCACAGAAGTACTTTTGCTGCCCAATCAGGGGCCCATGTGCCCCTTTGCCTGTAATGGGTGTTCCTGAGGTCCTGCCAGGACAGGTTAGGCCTCGCCACGTGCTAACTGCGGTGAAGAACAGAGTGTAGAGGCTTAATAAATTCCCTTTAGGCCAGAAACCAAGTACTGAGCTGGAGGGTGAAGGAGTAATAGTCTGCAGAGGGAGAGTCTGCAGTGTCAGTGCACACATACAGGCTTGTATGTGCCAACTCTGTACTATAATTCTACTGGGCATCCCACAGTCACCCCTTATCCCCATCCAAGTTATTTCCTCAACAAAACAACAAAAACAAGACCTGGCCTGGTCAGTGTCTCTGGATGTGTGATATGGTGTTATTGAGGTCAGCTAGCAGATGAACCACTACTTTCAGCCACTCTTAAGGGAGTACATGGCTACATCTGTATCTGTTGAAATGCTTTGCAGCAGTGTATTTTCTTACAGGTGTATGCCACTCTTTATTTAACATAAGGATTATTAGGTCCTTACTGAGCATGCCTACACATAATTTCTTCATGTTCAAAGATATAATTTACAAATTATACCAACCCAAAAAAATCCACTATATTCCACTCAGGAAAGGACGCTTGTTTGGGGGAAACTTGTGGAGTGGAGCTGCTCTGTGACATCATCACGCACACAGGCGGCACTGTATATATTCTTTACCATTTGTTGTTCCTACTGAATATGTGAGTGCAATACTTTTCAAATAAATTCATGTTATGAGCTGTACTGCACATGAGACATCTCCTTTGTTTCATTTGGCCATTATCTGTGGATTTGAGTGTGGGCTAAGGAGATAGATATCCTCTGTTGTTAACTTACTGGAGTTTATTGTCTGGACCCTCTGTATTATTCAAAGTACTATGTGACCATTTCTCTGGTAAGAGGCTGTAAATGGGGAAGTGGCACCTGAACACTGCAAGCACTTATATTTGTCTGAATGTCACTCAAAGCAGTTTGACTGGAGTGGAGTGGTGGACTTTTTACACAATGTTGGTCTTTTTGACACATATGCATTTATGATTTGCTCTTATTATTGGTTTTGTTTCATTTTGTGATATTTTTGTTTTATTTATTTCTTTATGTCCTGCATCCAGATATGTGTGAGTTCTGCAGTCCCACACACAGAGCACAAGTTTAAATCTATTAATTTTCTATAACATCATATATATGACACGTTCCTTTTATGAAAAATCGGATGTCATATTTTTAAACAAATATTTAAATATTGTACAGTAAAGCACATGACATTTGCAGTAAAACTTTTCTGATCTGATCTTAGATTTCCTTATCAGTATATGTGCTCCTGGTCAGTGAAACAAAGTAATGAATTACTAAAGCCAAAGCATTAACTTGTTAGGAAGCTAGAAGTTAAGCCCAGTACACACTATAAGAAAATCGGACGAAGTTGCCACCGAAGATGGTGCTAATTGTACGAAAATTCTCATATGACAAATGCTTTTTTTGTTGTTTATTGTTTCTGATAATGCACAGTCTTTTGAATCCAATTTTTCTCATACGAAAACAGTACACATCAAAGGGAAACTTTCGTTTGGAATGTCCGAATCAGATGACGAAAATTGTTTGCACACTATACAAAAATTGAAGGATGGTGCCTCATATGACATATTTCTTCCAATTTTCTCTTAGTGTGTACCCCACTTTAGAGTAGCAGAACCTTGAGAACCAGATTAGTGACCAAGAAGCTGACTTCTAATAAAATTAATCAGACCTTGTTAGTCCACCTGATACTAACCAACAACATGGCCGCCTCCAAGGCGGCAACAACTTTTTTTCCTCCTTACCCAGTGTTCTGTCAAGCAGGCAACTTGTTGTGTACTGTACTGTATACGCTGCGGCTGTTCTGTGAAAACAGGCAACTCGTCAAAATCTCCAATTATTGGTGCTGCAGACTCACTGGAAGTGACGTGGTTGGAGATTTTGGCGAGTGGGAGTTTTCGGTAGAACACCGGGACTTTAAACAAACTCTACAGACTAAAAGTTGTAGTTAGCCAAACAAATACATAAATAGTTGTAATAATAATACACTTTTGGCAATGTTTTTGTCCTTATTATGATTAGAGTTGAGTGAACCCATGGATGTTCGGGTTCGGCCGAACTTCGGCAAAAAGTCCGGGTTCGGTACCGAACTTGACCCGAACTTTACCCCGAACCCCATTGAATTCAATGGGGACCCAAACTTTTTGGCACAAAAATGACTGTAAAAGAGTCCTGGAAAGTGCTAGAGGGCTGCAAAATGATTTTAGAACAATAATCTGTCCCTTACAGCAACAGCAGGAACCTGGCCCTTTAGAACTAGGAGATGATTTTAGAACAATAATCTGTCCCTCTAAGCAGTAGACTCTACCTAGTCCAGTCAGATCTTTCTGTAATGCAGGATGAGATCTGCAATCTGTCCCTAACAGCAGTAGTAGTAGTAATCTCTACCTATCTATCGATCTGCAATCTGTCCCTAAAAGCAGTAGTAGTAGTAATCTCTACCTATCTATCTGCAATCTGTCCCTCACAGCACCGGCAGCATCCTCTCCCTACACTACCCAGAGAGCATGTGACATGCAGCACTGTGACTCCAGCCTCATATAGAGGCTGGGTCACGTGATGCACTGGCCAATCACAGCCATGCCATTAGTAGGCATGGCTGTGATGGCTTCTAGGGAAAACCAGTGAAACGCTTGTTGATTGGCTGCCCTGCAGCTATTCAACATGCGTGATCAAATACCCGAACCCAGAACTCAAACCCAAACTTTTTTCAAATGTCCGGGTTCAGGTTCGGGTCCGGGTCATGGACACCCCAAAGTTCGGTATGAACCCAAACTTTACAGTTCGGGTTCGCTCAACTCTAATTATGATACATCTTCCAGTGCCAGGTGGGATTCATATCAACATTTCTGCAATTATATTGATAATGCTATCATCCCTCCACTACTACTCTCTCTTTCGTCATCTCTCCACATTGAATCTTCTTCCTTTTTTACTCTATGCAAACCCCCATTCACCATACTTATCCTATTTTACCTACCTTGCTAACATATTCCTCCAAAATAGTTACACTTGACCTTCAGAACCCAACAAGGTTATTAATCTCCACTTATGGGAGCTGATGTAATGAAACTCGTATTTACTTCCCCCTGTTCCCTTGTGAATCAGTACCCTAATAAATCTTCCACACTCTATTTATGACCCATTTATGCTGACTTGTAAATTGCACAAATGTACCTGTTACTTATTTTGCAGATCTCACGTGTCTAAATAAAAAAATAAAACAAAAGTTCAACATATCCCCAATTGCAGGGTTTAATACTACGATTGCAGAGACATTCCTGGAAAACAAATGATCGGGTTTGGATTATGACTTATCAACATACTGTGTTTTTCTTTAAAAACAAAATTGATGTCTTCATTGTCTTAATCTACTCTAAGGCATTTAAAGTGTTTTGGGCTCAGTTTACAGCAAAATAGAAACAGACATTAATAAAGACATTCTATTTCTTCTGTACATTGCTTACCATTAAAATGACGATAATGTGGGTCAAATAGTATATGCTGGCCTTGAGCTTCAGTGCAATACCCTCAAATTAATGATTAACTATTTAATTAATAAGATGATTACACAAGCATTACTGAACCTGTGAGCTTCTCATTTAAATTGTCAAGCTTTAAAGTGATATATTACTGTTTCTGCTCAGCCTTCATGACTAAGTCCTTTGTCTTGCACATAAATAACTTCCTATTTCTTGTAATACAAGGACATCATTAAACATCAGGGACTCATATTATTATATAGGATAGCCACAATTCACTTAAAGTGAAATTCCATTAGCCATCTGGTATGTTTATTTTTCATGGCAGGGCTAAAAATGGAATAAGATTGCAATGAACCCCATTGATCAGGCCTGTTAACAGATATTTCTTCTAACTCAGATTCAGGCAGTAGTTGGAGCTGAGGAGTATTTAAGCGAGAGACATTCCTTTTGTGCTTAATTTTTTTTAAAAAGTCCACTAAATTTCTTGAGCTTTATATGCAATTTACATTAGGGACAATCCAAGGGACTTTATAGAGCCTCATGGTAGGGCTGAGACTTCTTGCCAATCCTTAAAAATCCATATCCATAATAATTGAGCACAGCCACTGTGCTTTGAAGACAGAATCTAATATATAAGAAGAAGATGTTGCCACATGCTCCAATCCACCAAAATTGCCTTTATTGAAGCTTTACAGGTGGTAAATAAAAACAAGCATCACATAATAGTGTCATCCCAGATGGGCCTCAGGCATGGCTATCTCATTGTGAAGCAAAACTGCCTAAAATACCAAACCTATGTGGCAATTAATAAAAAAAAAAGCATTCTAAAGCCATTTCAATGGTAAATATCACAAAACACATGGAAAAGAACTGCACAAAGTCAGACACAAAAAGGAATGTAATAGATTATATTAAAAATACTAGTAGATACTACTGAATACTACGATTCTTGGAAATATTGACTAGTAATTATTATGCAAATAGATGCCCTAGCTGTAGCTTAACCCTTGCAGCATTCTGGATTTTAAAATTCATATGACTATTCACTTCAGAAATCTACAATGTAGGTCACCCCCTGATTGGAATGGAAAGACTCTGATTACTGAGAAATATGAAAGAGGACATATTGAAGAGACATGAATAGGCTGTGTTTGGCAGAACCCCCTTAAATTGCCTACATCATGTTTTTTCCACAAACATATTGAAGATTTGAGTTCAAATATTTACATGCATGGCAGTTTAAAACATTTATTTAATATTAATTATGTATTTTAGAAGCTAGATGTTTCCCAGCAGATAGTCACATGACAAGCGTATGTTGATTCGTAAAAAAAGGTATTTTTAAATTAAATTAATTCAGTGCAATCATCCATATACATAAAAAGAAAGGATAATGTAAATGAATCTGTGTGTGTTTAGTATCACTTTATTGAATAACCTGCCTAGGTTTATTTAATATAGGGTGGCACATAGTAACAAATGAGAAAAAAAAATTAAAATTATTATTATTTAAACACTGTATTTTTTTCACAAAGACAACAATTCTTTCTGTATGCACAGGAAGTGTAAAGGTTGACATCTATTTCCAGCAGAGTTGTGTTTATGCTATCATGATGTACCAGAGCAGTCAGTGACAGCTCTGCCTCACAGACAGCAGTGCACACATCTGCGCACTGCCACGTTTCAAATGTAAAGCGTAGATTAATGCTCTCTCAACATAGGGACTAGGGATGGGCCGAACATCCCCCCGGTTCGGTTCGCACCAGAGCATGCGAACAGGCAAAAAATTTGTGTGAACTTTCGAACACCGTTAAAGTCTATGGCACCCGAAAATGAAAAATCAAAAGTGCTCATTTTAAAGGCTTATATGCAAGTTATTGCCCTAAAAAGTGTATTGGGGCCCCAGCCCTGCCCTAGGGGACATATAGCAATGCAAAAAAAAGTGTTTAAATTAATCAATTTAAAAACACAGGAGACAATAGGGACAAGTCCTTTATTAAAAAAAAAAAGTGTCCCCCGTTGTAATTCATCGACAATCACGGCGCACGATGGACCCAGAAAAAAATAAGCTGCAACAGCTTTTCCTCCATGGGAGGGCTCCCACCGACTGACTGCTTTTTGCTTTGACAGTTTATTTATATGGAAGGGCGGGAACACCTGGTGATGTAAGTGCGTGACCCACCCCCTCTGACGTCACATGACGTCAGAAGGGGCGGGGTTGCTCACTTACATCGCCGGGTTGCGCCGCCCTGCCATATAAATAAACTGTCAAATCAAAAAGAATGCCGGTGGCGGAAGCCGTCCCAATGGGGAGGAGCTGTGCGCACCGTCTGTGAATGCCCCATAATGTTCTAAATTCAACGAATGGGGACTCAAACTGCGGGCCCATCCATAATAGGGACCCATGCTTAGGAAAATTAATCTATATTTTATACTGACTGCTTGTGTTGGGGAACCCATTAGGGGGCACCTGGTTAGTCAAAAACTGAACTGAGCTGAGCTAGGTCAGCTGCTTGGACAAGCAGATGTTTTCTATATTTTATGCAATGGATTGTGCAAAGCCCTCCTGCATTAAAACTATATTGTTTGCTGCCTTACTGATTGAAAGTACAGGATAAGCCAGTCTGGTATACTGCCACCAAAACCAGCTGAGCCTGTCCCCCTGTCTATATGTATTAAGATATAACTTCAAATAAAGAGTTTTCCAAGAATCCAGTCCATTTAACAAAGTCTGTTTTAGGGCTTTTGCCCACTTTTATTCATCCACACATCAAGCTAACACAGTGTTCTGCCCATCCAGGGGTTGTTTAGCATAACAATAAGCATCAATGTATTTCACCCTCCTGTCTATTTGATCTCACAGCTCTATCTATTCCTCCTTTAGCGAGAGTTACCCCATCCTCTGTTTCCCTGCTGAACTGGTTCCTTCAGTCACCAGACTAGATCTGTTTTCTGCTCACATATAAACTGCCACTTGCTTGGCCCACACACACACACACATGTCTGTTCAGACGCAAACTAGCTCTATACCCTCATCTCCAATTCTCTCAGATGTCATTTTGGACTGGCACCTGTCTGTGTAGGTCAACTAAACCTAGGTGTGGTCTCCCTACATGTAAGGCTTCAATCTCCTCTCACAGCACATAAGATCAATCACTGACTAGAGAATTCTATTTTTTGTAAGGAACATTTACCTAACTCCAGTCAGCTCCATGCCTGTTAAGGGACCCTTTCCCCACTGAAACAAGCATTATCTGAAGTTTTACACAGCGACAGACCGTATGTCTGTCATATATCCCCCTCTGTTTCAACCCAGAAGTCAGGATACATGAACCTCCACATTAATGACCAGATTCTTTTAATTTGAAAGCAATCACATCATCACAGTAATCCTTGACACCTTCCTCAAGATACTTCTGCAATTCATTGCATTGTGGGTACTCTCCTGCCTTATCCTAGTCCATTCCTGACAAACATAAGCCTGCCTACTACTGGATCTTTATGGCTTCCAACTAGGATGATTTCTTTAATTTTTTTTACAGTTCTGAGATACCTCTATTTGCAGAGAGATGTCATTTAAAGTAGACAGTCAAAGGTACGTTCTTTTTTTGCCTGCCATGCGCTGGCATTTATTCTAAAGGTATATACTAAAGATTTAATAGTACATTTCCAATAACAATGTCTGTGTATTTCAATTTTGAGCACACTGACAATATTTCAGATCACACATTTATGAAGCCTGGTATGTTTGTGGGTATTATTAGGACTTCTAAACACTGACATTGTTCTGTAAGCCCCTCTAGCTATACGACCTTTATGAAGTCTAGCAGTAGTATAATTCTACATGTGTCCACCAGGCTTTGGACATTTGGGGCAAATATACTCATAATGAGATGTTTTCCTTTACAGACATTTCAATTGAGATTGAAAAAGGTTACATTTTCAATCACTTTGCCAGAAGCAGATATGGGCTGTTCTAAATTATTTTTTCAACCATTGCCACTGTTGACATTGTGAGGGAAAGATGCTCAGCACTTTCAAACATTTCATTCAGCGCATTCTTCATCTTTCCACATTGATGGGCTTTCCATCCCTCATAATATATAATATATATACAGTATATATAATATATATATATATATATATATATACATATATATATATATATATATATATATATATATATATATATATATATATAGTGTGTGTGTGTGTGTGTGTGTTACAAAATAAAAATAAAAAACACATTTATAATTTTGACTTTCACTGTCCCTTAAAATCTTTTTAATTGCAAAATGAATTAATGTTTACATAGAATCAAATGGAAGCAGAACATAGTGCTTTGACTGCCAAATGAATGGATGTTGGAATAGACCTGAAATGTATTATATTCTGAGCAAAGTTTTAATTATCTTCTGAGCACAAGACTTTGCTTAAAGTAAGCCCAAAGAATTAATTATCTTCAGATTTCAAGATTCTAATAAAAGAAAAAGAGTAAACAAAAGAGGAACTCATCTTATGAATGGCCAAATACTTATCGTTTATTCTTTTATTCCATTAAAGGATTCATTCTTTATGTTCAATTGATAGCTCTAATAGAATTGTGTCCATCCTCAAAAATGTATTTTAAAACTGTTTATTTTGAAAGCAATGATTAAATATGAAGGCTATCTTTCTCTGTACAAAAAAACAGCATAAATGAAATTTGGTTTTAAAAGCTTTGCAAGAAAAATGCCAACAAGTGGTACAGGGAGCATAAATCAATGATTAATCTGTCAAATTTAAATGCTGTTAATTAGACCTATTTCCCATGCCAAATTCCATGCTATTAAGAACGCATGCCAAAAAAATCCTTCATTCTTCACCAATTTTAAATAATATGTCAATGGTCTGAAAAGCAAATACATCCCATCATTTGCAAGTTCCTTTTTTTATTGAAAACACTACAAAAGTGCCATGTGTTGAAACCAGACGGAAGACAGATTCACGCATGGAAGCGCTAATGAGATGTTTTCTAGGCCAAGAAAAACCATTAAACTTATTGCCAAATCTGTATAATGACACTGGGCCACAATCAAATATAATCAGATGGCGTTCCATAAATTAAAACAGGGAAGGCTACCTATCTCTGTTTAATTGGAGTTTCTCATTGGAAATAAAAATTAAAATAATTTTCTAAAACATAAAATATAATAATGGAAATAAAAGGTTACCCGACTGGAAAAAGTTACAAGTTTGCCCAAAAGATAATTACTGCTTTCTCTGAAGAACATTATTGTATAATTGAATTACATGCAAGCAGTAAAGTAAAAACATATGATGACAAAAGTTCTTGGCAAACTTACGAAAATATGTTTCTCATGGATAATGATTCATTGAGTGAATGAAATGTGCTCTAAAAGGGATAAATTCTTTGGATGTGGATCTCTGAAATGTTTGTATTTACTAGATTTATTTTAATAAAAGATACTGAGCCTTCACACACAATCAAAACCTTTTAATGTGCAAAACGCAGTAAGCCAGTGACAGTTACTGTGGAATTGTTTCTCTGACATCATACAGTGTACTGAGAGCAATTTTGATGTATTAACTAAGTTTAAAGTATATATAAAGTAGAATAATATACTATATTCCATTAGTACATCAGTAGAACCTAAAAAGAAACCTAAGCTGTGGCAATGACAAAAATTATAAAACATGTATACACAGTGCTCAGCATAAATGAGTACACCCCAACAGATTTGTCAGAAAACATTTACTTTCCTTACCGAATCAACATTTTCTATGGGACACTATACTACAAAATACTCACACAAATGCAGTCCATTGACTGCAACCAATATTTGTTAATTTGCACACACAGAAAAGTATTTTTCCTAACAAATTCATTCAAGGCCATGTTGCAAAAATGAATACATCCCAATGAAAGTCCCAGGAGCAAAGCTAAATTTTAGACAACAAAATCTTAATTAACAAGAATTTAACTACAGGTGAATCTAATCATTTATTAAACAGGTGTGCAACAGACAGTTGATTATAAAAGGGCATTACTTAACAAAGAAAACCCCTTCCCATTCCATGCTGTCAGTAATGGCACCAAGAGAAATGTCACAAGGCCTGAGAAAGAAAATAATTTCTTTACACAAGAAATGTGAATGCTACAAGATCAGTAAAGCTTTACTTATCAGTCAGAATAGTGTGGCAAGAGTATTAGATCATGAGGTGCTTACACCAGGCCAGAAAGGTGATTACCTGGAAATGGCTTGACACTAAGCCCCCATCATTAATGTAATGGCAGAGAAGAGTTAATAGTACAATATTAAGAGAAAAAATGGCTTATTTACGTAAAGGTATTAATAATAAATTTGAAAGGATATGGAAGAAATGTATAGCAATTCCAGGGTTTATGCCCGTAGAGGTACTCAATTGTTGAGAATTACCCTCTCTCTTTTATCTCCTCTCCTTGGTGTTTTGCTGTGTTTGCTCTCCCTTTTCATTTTTTTTCCTTTCCCTTTGCAGCATTGATGAGAACGGTGTGATAAGACTGACTATTCATTT
>BLSH010068877.1:38692-52918 GCA_018402905.1 Glandirana rugosa | reverse complement strand
AAAAATCCAACCTCTAGACTACTTTCTCACTCTCTAGGAAGTAGTCCAAACCATCCCTCTATACCCCCAGAGACTCCTTGTCCTCGTACAGCAGACGTTTACGACGATCAAATATCCAAAATAGTCTCTAGAGATAAGGAAATTACAGTCCTAAATTAGACTATGCCAATTCCTTGCCAAGTTCCCAATCATGCTTATTATCCCCCCTCTCCCCCGTCGGGACAGACCAGGGCAACACCTACCCCTTCCGCAAACTGTCCATCGGTAACTGTGCATGAGCCCGAAGCCCTAACCTCATATCTAGCCAACCGTATTCTCCCTATCCTACCCTCTCTCATCAAAAACGATCAGGTGGGCTTCATACCTGGCCACGAAGCCAGAGATAACACGATCCTAGCAATCAATATCCAACACTGGATGCGCTCTTCTGGCACCAAGGGCTTTTTCCTGTCCCTGGATGCGGAGAAGGCATTCGACAGGTTGGCCTGGGACTATATGGAAGCAACGCTTAAGCATATCGGGTTAGGGCTAAACATGCTCCAATTCATTATGATGCTATACTCCAATCCCGAAGCCCGAGTACGTGTCAATGGCTACCTGTCAAACGCCTTCCCCATCCACAACGGGACCAGACAGGGCTGCCCCCTCTCCCCCCTATTATTCGTACTAACCCTTGAACCGTTCCTTAACCGTATCAGATTAAATCCTGACATTAAAGGAATAGAGATCTCTGATAAAACCTATAAACTAGCAGCATTTGCAGACGACATGCTCCTGTTCCTCAGAGACCCCCATATCTCCCTACCAAACCTGATGAAGGATCTCTCACTCTTTCATCAGATCTCCAACCTAAAAATAAATGCGTCCAAATCCTTTGCTCTAAACATAAACCTTCCCGAAGAAACAGTTCAACAAAGCAAGGAGAATTTCTCCTTCCAATGGCAACCAAATGCTATCAAATATCTAGGGATCTATCTAACCTCTGATCCGGCAAACCTATACATAAAAAATTACCCCCCCTCCTTAAATTGATTACTGAAGATTGTCGTAGTTGGGACAAACCATTCTTTTCATGGTTCGGTAGGGCAGCAATCATCAAAATGAACATACTCCCACGAATACTCTTCCTACTCCAGACTCTCCCCATTTTACTTCCACAAACCAAAAAAGTCCATCAAAAAGTGCTGTTCTGAATTTTTATGGCGACACAAATCCCCAAGGATTAGCTACACATATCTTACCAGACCGAAAACAAAAGGCGGAATAGGACTACCCGATATCAAAAACTATTATTGGGCCACACACCTAACAAGAATTGTTAACTGGTCGGAACAACCCAACCAGAGAAACTGGGTCCAAGTCGAACACTCCTTTACAGACATCCCTCTCAAACTGATACCATGGATCAAAACCCAACACCACCCTAGACCTATGAAAAACCATCCTCTTATCCAGGCAACATTACAATGTTTCAATGAAGCATGTAAAAGAACCAAAATATCCTCCAACCCAGGCCCTCTAACCTCAGTAAGATCCAACCCAGAGTTTCCCCCCGGTCTTTCATCACAATTCCTAAAAGATACATGGCCGAACCCAGACTTACATGCCCACCACTTCTTCAAAGACGGTGTCCTACTTGATAGGGAAAATATCGTGACTACAGCCTCATCCACCCCTCTTCTACACTGGACGTGCCAAATACGCCACTTTATCAGACAATTGAACAAACACTCTGCAGTTTCCCGACCACTCTCTCCCTATGAAAAACTCTGCACTCAACCAAATGAACAAAGACACTTGATATCCACCATTCATAATCTCCTCTTCCTAAACACCACCCCCAGCTCAGGCAAAACATGCCCCCAATGGGAAAAAGACCTACAAGAAAACATCTCGGACGAACAATGGGAAAAGATGTTCTCATTAATCCACAAAGGCTCACTAAATGTGGCAATACAAAAAAATAACTACAAACTTGCACTCAGATGGTATAGAACCCCTCAAATATTACACAAATACTACAAAACTGTACCAGACACCTGCTGGAGATGCTCAAGAGCTCAGGGCACTCTACTACACATCTGGTGGAGTTGTCCACGTCTCCAAAATTTCTGGTCTCAAGTTCGAGACATAACCAACAGAGTCTCCACATATTCACTAACCCCATCTCCAGCCCAATTCCTGTTACACCACACAATATTACCGAGACAAACATACCGTAAATCCATTGCCATCCACATGATAAATGCAGCCAAACTCTGCATCCCAATCCACTGGAACTCACCCTCCCCCCCAACAGTAGCAGAATGGAATACACAAAATAGCTGAGATGGAAGAACTCATACATATTGCCAAGGAAACCCCCTCTAAATTCTCTCAAACATGGGCAAGCTGGTCTCACTTCAAAACCACTCAGGAATACCTGAACACAGTAAACCATAACCCACAATAAAACGACACACCGCATTCTGTGACACAAAACACCCCCCGGACCTTATTTATTTAAAAAACACTAATACTCTAAGCCCCATCCAAAAAAGACTGAACCGCATGTTCCGTAAAAAGAAAATTACTCCCTCACTAACCCAAGCCGACACCATTCCAAACTTAAATCCCAACAAATAGAGCTTGTGGTTAGGTGCGACAAGGGGGATCTGCGGAACCTTCGTCTCACTCTGTGACACCCCTCTCTACCTTCCTCCTTTCTTTCTCTCTCTTTACTCCCATCATCCCCACCCCCCCTCATACCTCTCCCCCCTCCCCCCCGCCAAGTCCCATTATTCCCCCCCAATTACCCCTCCCCAGCTTATCCCACACCTCCCCCCCCCACAAGAACACCCTTACCATGTTATACGGACAACACAACCACTCCAAAAGAAACAGTCTTTGAAAACGACATCCCCAAACACTATGCCGTAAGTTCCCCCATCCAGAAGTCCCCTACTCTGTGTTCGGGACCCGCCCCACCTCAAATACGCCTCAAGACCCAAATCAAAGAACATAACACCCAACGGGCTACAAACCGATCACCAAGAACAATCTACTTAAACATTACTCAACACAGATCAACCACTCAAACCCGAATACCCCTTAGATATGCGCTGCTTACAACCACTAACACACCCATAAGCACACGGCCCACAATATCTGATTAAAACCCCACCAGTAAACCCACTGAGGATGTTTCTTGTTGTTCTTTATTACTCATGTTATCCTTCATGTTATCGTTTTCATGCCGGTTGTTACCATGCATTGAGGTATGATCTGTAATGATTATCTTCTTGCTGGAATGCATATGTAAACCTTTAATGCTGTTACATTATTACCAAATAAAAACATTTTAAAGGAAAAAAAAAAAAAAAAATTATGTAGGAAAGCAAATTAATCATAAAGTCATTGTCAAGTTAACGGATGCATACTGAAGCTGCTAAATTTGCTTTGGACATCTACACTTCAAGAACCTTTGGTCATGAAGTGGTGAAAGATAGTTGTTGCAGTTTTTGTAGGTGAGTGTACTTTAATATAGTATGATTGATGAAGATTAAACATAGCACAGTTAAAATAATTATCAACTGCTTAATAAACATAAATATACACAAAACTGAGGTTTTTACATTTTCCTTGAAGCTCTTCTCTATATTGCCTAATATAACTTTAACATTTTCATGACCCTTTTTTATATTCATTTTCTCTATTCAGCATATGCTTAATTCAGAATGTTGCTTATATAAGCTGTCCTGCAAGGACACACTGTATAATCTATTGCTTACCAGATACAAGACATTGGTAAACGTCATGTTTTTTTATATAACATTCCCAGTAATCAGTGATAAGAGTCAACGCATGCAAACAATGCATTCTCCTCTAAAAACTGTAAAGCTGGTGGTGACAGATTAAAAGTTGCTATAATTCATGGCAGATAAGGCATTGTGTAGAAACATGAATGCTGAGATTGCTGACTAAAAGGCAGTACAGTGCAACATTTAAGTGGCCGTTTATAACAATAATATTGTTTAGGACTTTTGGCAATAAAAAACTATCCAGTTATTTGCTTTAAACAATGAAAAGGAGAAAGCATGAATATGAAGGCTGAGCTAAGATAGCCATAACTATAAAATGTGAGTGATGGGAAAATCAATAAGAATATTTTATTACACTTTAAGCTGAAAACATTACTTTTCCAGTCAGTGAACACTCTGCTTGTGTTTTTATGAATGTGTTCTTCTTTTGCTATTATTTACAGTACTAAAGGAAATATGATCCAAATGTGTGACATCAGATTGCTAATGAAAGCTTTATAACGCATGAATTAATCATAAAGTATTTCTTTTATTTGACTATTTTTTGCATCTGTTTCCACTTACTTTTTTTTATGAATTAAAAGAGGTACAGAGTACAATATCAACACGGCAATAATACAAGTAGTGAGTATATACAGTATCTCACAAAAGTGAGTACACCCCTCACATTTTTGTGAATATTTTATTATATCTTTTCATGTGAAACACAGAGAAATTAAACGTTGCTAAAATGTAAAGTAGTGAGTGTACAGCTTGTATAACAGTGTAAATTTGCTGTCACCTCAAAATAACTCAACACACAGCCATTAATGTGTAAGTGAAAATGTCCAAATTGGGCCCAATTAGCCATTTTTCCTCCCCAGTGTCATGTGACTCGTTAGTGTTACAAGGTCTCAGGTGTGAATGGGGAGCAGGTACATATGTTAAATTTGGTGTTATCGCTCTCACTCTCTCATACTGGTCACTGGGAGTTCAACATGGCAACTCATGGCAAAAAACTCTCTAAGGATCTGAAAAAAAGAATTGTTGCTCTACATAAAGATGGTGTAGGCTATAAGAAGATTTCCAAGACCCTGAAACTGAGCTACAGCACGGTGGCCAAGACCGTACAGCGGTTTAACAGGAAAGGTTCCACTCAGAAAAGGCCTCGTCATGGTCAACCAGAGAGGCTAAGTGCATGTGCTCAGCGTCATATCCAGAGGTTGTCTTTGGGAAATATACTTATGAGTGCTGCCTACATTGCTGCAGAAGTTGAAGAAGTGGGGGGTCAGCTTGTTAGTGCTCAGACCATTAGCTGCACACTGCATCAAATGGGTCTGCATGCCTGTTGTCCCAGAAGGAACCCCCTTTCTAAAGATGATGCGCAAGAAAGTCCACAAACAGTTTGAAGACAAGCAGACTAAGGTCATGGATTACTGGAACCATACCCTGTGGTCTGATGAGACCAAAATAAATTTATTTTGTTCAGATGGTGTCAAGTGTGTGTGGCGGCAACCAGGTGAGGAGTACAAAGCCAAGTGTGTCTTGCCTACAGTCAAGAATAGTGGTGGGAGTGTCATGGTCTGGGGCTGCATAAGTGCTACCAGCACTGGGGAGCTACAGATCATTGAGGGAACTATGAATGCCAACATGTACAGTGACATACCGAAGCAAAGCAAGATCCCCTCCCTACAGACACTGGGCCGCAGGGCAGTATTCCAACATGATAATGACCCCAAACACACCTCCAAGGTGACCACTGCTTTGCTAAAGATGATCAGGGTAAAGGTGATGGACTGGCCAAGCATGTCTGGAGACCTAAATCCTTTTGAGCAGCTGTAGGGCATCCTCAAAAAGAAGGTGGAGGAGCGCAAGGTCTCTAACATCCACCAGCTCCGTGATGTCATCATGGAGGAGTGGAAGAGGACTCCAGTGGCAACCTGTGAAGCCCTGGTGAATTCCATGCCCAAGAGGACTAAATCAGTGGTGGAAAATAATGGTGGCCACACAAAATATTGACACTTTGGGCCCAATTTGGACATTTTGACTTAGGGGTGTACTCGCTTTTGTTGCCAGTGGTTTTGACATTAATAGCTGTGTGTTGAGTTACTTTGAGGGGACATCAAATTTACACTGTTATACAAGCTGTACACTCACTACTTTACATTGTAGCAAAGTGCCGTTTATTCAGTGTTGTCACATGAAAAGATGCTCGCTTTTGTTGCCAGTGGTTTTGACATTAATAGCTGTGTGTTGAGTTACTTTGAGGGGACATCAAATTTACACTGTTATACAAGCTGTACACTCACTACTTTACATTGTAGCAAAGTGCCGTTTATTCAGTGTTGTCACATGAAAAGATGCTCGCTTTTGTTGCCAGTGGTTTTGACATTAATAGCTGTGTGTTGAGTTACTTTGAGGGGACATCAAATTTACACTGTTATACAAGCTGTACACTCACTACTTTACATTGTAGCAAAGTGCCGTTTATTCAGTGTTGTCACATGAAAAGATGTAATAAAATATTTACAAAAAAGTGAGGGGTGTACTCACTTTTGTGAGATAATGTAGCTTGTATAACAGTGTAAATTTGCTGTCCCCTCAAAATAAATCAACACACAGCCATTAATGTCAAACAAGCTGGCAACAAAAGTGGGTACACCCCTAAGTGAAAATGTCCAAATTGGGCCCAAAGTGTGAAGATTTTGCGTGGCCACCATTATTTTTCAGCACTGCCTTAACCCTCTTGGGCATCCAGTTCACCAGAGATTTAAAGGTTGCCACTGGAGTCCTCTTCCATTCCTCCATGATGACATCACAGAGATAATGGATGTTAGAGATTTTTCTCTCCTCCACCTTCCGTTTGAGGATGCCCCACAGATGCTCAATAGGGTTTAGGTCTGGAGACATGGTTGGCCAGTCCATCAAGTTTACCCTCAGCTCCTTTAGCAAGGCAGTGGTTGTCTTGGAGGTGTGTTTGGGGTTGTTATCATGTTGGAATACTGCCCTATGGTCCAGTCTCCGAGGGAGGGGATTACGCTCTGCTACAGTATGTTACAGTACATGTTGGCATTCATGGTTCCCTCGATGAACTGTAGCTCCCCAGTGCTGGCAGCACTCATGTGGCCCCAGTCCATGACACTCCCACCACCATGCTTGACTTGTAGGCAAGACACACTTGTCTTTGTACTCCTCACCTGGTTGCTGCCACACACACTTGATACCATCTGAACCAAATAAGTTTATCTTGGTTTCATCAGACCACATGATTCCAGTAATCCATGTCCTTACTCTGCTTGTCTTAAGCAAACTGTTTGCAGGCTTTCTTGTGCATCATCTTTAGAAGAGACTTCCTTCTGGGACAACAGCCATGCAGACCAATTTGATGCAGTGTGCAGCATATGGTCTGAGCACTGAAAGGCTGACCCCCCACCCCTTGAACCTCTGCAGTAATGCTGGCAGCACTCATACGTCTATTTACCAAAGACAACCTCTGGATATGACGCTGAGCACGTGCACTCAACTTCTTTGATCGACCATGGCGAGGCCTGTTCAGAGTGAAACCTGTCCTATTAAATCACTGCATGGTTTTGGCCACCATGCTGCAGCTCAGTTTCAGGGTCTTGTCAATCTTCTTATAGCCTAGGCCATCTTTATGTAGAGCAACAATTCTTTTTTCATATCCTCAGAGTTCTTTGCCATGAGTTGGCATGTTGCACTTCCAGTGACCAGTATGAGAGAGTGAGAGCAATAACCCCAAATTTAGCACACCTCCTCCCCATTCACACATGAGACCTTGTAACACTAATGAGTCACATGACACAGGGGAGGGAAAATGGGTACTTGGGCCCAATTTGCCCATTTTCACTTAGGGCGTACTCACTTTTGATGCCAGCTGTTTAAACATTAATGGCTGTGTGTTGAGTTATTTTGAGGGGACAGCAAATGTACACTGTTATACAAGCTGTACACTCACTACTTTACATTGTAGCAAAGTGTAATTTCTTCAGTGTTGTCACATGAAAAGATAAAATAATATATTTACAAAAATGTGAAGGGTGTACTCACTTTTGTGAGACACTGTATGTTAACAGAGACAATAGAGTATATTTAAGATACAATAGTGTAGACATTAATATTTGACTTTAAACCCATTTTCACAATATTTCTAAGTGAGAGGTTTACTAAGTCCATGATATATATTATTCTCTGCATAAACGAGAAACAATAGCATGCAATTACAAAAATAGCAGAGGACTGTTGATCAGAAACTGCATCATCAACTGTGCATTTTAAACTATTAATCACAATTGCAGAAGAGACGGAGAAATGCAACCAGAGGAAGAGGAAAAGAAGAAGGGGGAAGGCCGAAATCTGAATTCCAAGGAATGATTAAGGACTGTGTCAATGCGCTTACAGTATATAATGGCTGAGAGGGGCAAATCTGTAAGCAAATGTCTGCAGAAGCTAGAACCTTTCTGGGAAAGAACTGTTGTCCATTACTTTTTTTTTGCAGTAAAAAACAAGAAATATATACCTTCGTATTGGTTCCTGCAGTTTAAAAACTTGGAACTAGACTTGGGGAAAGTTGTGGTATTCAAC
This sequence comes from Glandirana rugosa, assembly GCA_018402905.1. Lineage (NCBI taxonomy): Eukaryota > Metazoa > Chordata > Amphibia > Anura > Ranidae > Glandirana > Glandirana rugosa. The sequence goes on along the minus strand of BLSH010068877.1, from coordinate 44,537 downwards.
TAGTGGAGTTTGAATTTAAGAGTTGGGCTGCAAAAACTGTAAAAAACAGCTTTCTTTGCTGCAGCACGAACATAAGCAGCCTGGTTTGCAATACAATCCTCACGCCGCTCAGGCAAGTCGGCCAGTACTGCGTTACTACTGTAACTAATTTGATAAAAGATGCCACAGACTTCTTAAATAGAAAAAGTTCCTCCATATTGTCAGAAAAGCCAGTTTATTTTATCCAACTTGAGTTATTTGTATGTAGAATTTAAGATGAAATGTAGGAAAGATCTTATTGGGATAATCATAGATTGGAGTGGTAGGGTTTACAAATGGAAGAATTGGAGAACGTTTCCAGTTTTAAAGAAAACATCCACTTATAGAGTTCTGGACGCTGCAATTGTCTTACTTCTGAAAATATTGGTTGCTGGACTGCCTCCTGCCCTAAGTAGGTAGTTAGTAAAGTCATAGAACATTTCATTGATGCCCTAATTATCTTAAGAAAAAAAGTATTTTTGGCATTTTAGATCATGTTTAAATACATCACCCATATGACCTTGGTTCCTGAATTCATTAAGCATTACATTACTTAAGTAAGTAGCTGGGGAGGGGATAAAGGGATAGGTAGTTAAGTTAGGGGTGTAGGAACAGTGGGTAGGTGTCCGACAGTTCACTTAACCCTTTACATATCAACAAACACATTTTAAGAATAAAATACATACAATAGTGCAAACTGTGTAATACCCAGATGACCCCGATATGGTTAAATAAAATAAAATGCCATGATATGAACTAAAATTCAAAGTGAAAACATTTTTTTTCATTGTGTAAAGTAAGGAATGGCTGCAACCACTGTTAGTTTTTTTTACCATCTTTGTCCCATTTGGGAGATTTCTTTTCACTGCCTGTCCTATAAACACAACAGTAATTTAGGGAAAGCCTTTCCGAGACAGTTGCCACCAAATCAAGTTTCATTGTTGGATGATTCTCCTACTTTTTTCATTCTGGTGACAATTTTGACAGGGGTTTCCAACCCATCTCCATCCTACTTTAAAGTATGCCTGTAGGGTTCTCCAATGCTGTACAATGTGGTGAGCATTAATCATTGGGGGGGGGGGGGGGTGAGTGCTGAGTATTGTGGGGAGTGTTGAACAACTATTTTCAGGTCCCTTGCACACATCATTGTTATTTCATGAGTGCCCTGAGAGCCCCAAAACATAGGGTAATCTATTATTTAAAATGCCTACAGAGCGTGTGTGTATATTTTTTGGTCAGCACTCTAACACGCCTATCGGACACAACCCTCTAGCAATCATCTTCTGTGTAATTGGGTAGCTTTCACTTGCCTGAAATATGGTCCTACGAAAAGTTTTAAAAAAGACGAGTACAGAAAATATATTTTGGTCCCTGGATATGATGAAAAATCAATTAATTTGATATACTGTAATTTAAAATAATAAATGGTAGAAAAGCAATATTTTGACCAAAATAGAGTAATCAACTCTCTAATTTAAAAACTCATCATATTCTAGCTTTGTCATTATTATTATGGTATTGTTGTGCATTTGAATTGTGGGAAACCTAAACAGAACTGCTATACTGACCGACCAGGGAAGCACTGAACATGCCTTAATGGATAGAAGAATTTTAAATGATACATTTAATTACATGTAAAGACATGATCACTTTTATTTAACTGTAGGTGGCATACTAATCTCATGCCTGTGATTGCAGGGATGGTTCAGCATGGCTAGAAGCAAAATGATCAACCTCAACATGCCCTGGGTATATTAAGAAAAAATAATTAGCAGTCATTCACTTGGTGTCTGAAATGTAATGGTGTTTAAGTTCTGCATGGTGGTATTTATGCAACTAGATTACATAGAAGGACCTTGGGGGATGTAATTACTAACGTAAACCAATAACGTTTTCTCCTTTCATTCCCAGGGTCACTGTAAATGTTCTTTCAAAAAACACAAATAAAGAATAAAGATGCGGCCACAGGTTATAAGTATAACGTATCATTTTAAATAATGCATGTTGAAAAGATAATAAGGCCATTACTCTCTACCAGTTTTATTTTGTGTAATATGGTTTTACAGAAGAAATTCAATAAAAAAAAACACATTTCCTAATAAAAAAATATTTATGATTGTGCAGTTACTTTGAAAAATACAAAATTGTCAAATAACGGCTCATACTTTTATCGATATAAAAAGTATATGTATATGCAGCATATACACATAGGTATTAATTAAAGGCAGTAGTTGTATTAGTTTATTAACCACTTCAGCCCCGGAAGGTTTCACCCCTTTCATCGCTAGGCCATTTTTTGCGATACAGCACCCCGTTATTTTAACTGACAATTGCGCAGTTGTGCAACACTGTACACAAATAAAAATGATGTCCTTTTTACCCCCAAATAGAGCTTTGTTTTGGTGGTATTTTATCACCTCTGAGGTTTTTATTTTTTGCGGTATAAACAAAAAGTCAGACAATTTGGAAATAAAAAAAACAATATTTCTTACTTCCAGCTATAAAGAATTCCCACTAAAAAATGTAAAAAATGTAATCTATTAATCAATTTAGGCCAATATGTATTCTGCTACATATTTTTGGTAAAAACAATCCCAATAAGCGTATATTGATTAGTTTGCACAAAAGTTATAGTGTCTAAAAACTAGGGGATATTTTTATGGAATTTTTATTTATTTATTTTTTTTACTAGTAATGGCGGCAATGAGCGATTTTTAGCGGGACTGCGATATTGTGGCAGACAAATCAGACACTGACACTTTGGGAACCAGTGACACTAATACAATGATCAGTGCTAAAAATATGCACTGACACTGTACTAATGAGAGTGGCAGGGAAGGGGTTAACATCAGGGGCGATTAAAGGGTTAAGGTGCTCCTAGGGAGTGCTTTCTAACTATGGGGGGGGGGGAATGCTGTGACTGGAGGAAAGCTGGGATCTGAAACACAAGATTGCCTTCTTCCTCTCTCACAGAATGGCGGCCTGCTTTGTTTACATATGCAGACCGCCGTTCTGCCTCTCCAGAGAATGATCAGCGGGATTCTGGTGGACATCGCGTCCGCCGGACCCGCTGAATGGCTCCCGTTGTGTCCAATTGGACACAAAGGAAACGGGTCGTCGCAGCGCGCACACGAACCCCAGACCCTGTGCATGACATCATGCACCTGTACGTGATTTTGTGCAGGAGGGCTGCCCTGCCACAGTATATCAGCATGGGATCGTCCTTAAGAGGTTAATGTGGAATTCCATCTAATACCTAACAAGCCTTAAACCCAAAAGCAAACATGTATTGTATTGCAGCTTACCAATTCTTAGATGTGATGGCTGCATTTGTTTTCTTTTTTATTCTTTCTTGCTGTCTTTTATTTTCAGGCGGTGATTCTGCCAGTAAGTCTGTTGTTTTCCAACAAAATAAGCTGTTCTACAGATATAGCAGTTAGAGGGTTGAGACAACCCATTTAACAAGGACAAGGGTGGTAACAATGGTCATCATTTATTCATTTATGTAAATCCTTTATCCTAAAAAAGAATTATGGAGTTTGGCTTCAATTTGTTTACTGTATCTAAATCTATTAGTCATTCTAACACTATGTATGGTATGTACAGTGCATCCTCCTTCTTCAGCGATGTGCACCCCGAGAGACAATCAGAGCCAGTGATGCAGGAGCGGGGCCGATCCACGCTTTGTGTGTTTTATGAGAACACAGGGCAGGGCTTGAGAGCGAGCATGCACGAGTGCCTCCAGAGCAAGCAGCTTATGATGGGTGCACTTGGCAGGGGAGAAGAGCCAGGAACACCAACAGAAGACCTGAGAAGAGGGGGATCGGGACTGCTTTGTGCAAAACGATTGCACAGAGCAGGTAAGTATAATATGTTTGTTACTTTAATTTAAAAAAATTAAGATTTACAATCACGTTAAAGCTGCAAATTTAAGTAGACCTACTTTAATGATGTCAATAGAATGAAAAAAAAGAAAACATAAAGATGTGGATACTTTTTATAGTTACTGAATTTATGTGCAATTTATTCTCATTCTGCTCATTTCTTATGAACTGCTTTCCCCCTGTGCTTCGTCTATTTGAATACTATGATAACTTTGTATATATGAATATGTATATGAACTATGCAAGCACATATATTGCATGTAAACAAAAAAGTGTTGCGCTAAAAAGAGAAATAATTCATATGACAAGGTCACTTAATTATTTAAAGTGACGGTGCATATAGAGAACCTGTAGTGATCACATACACATACTCAAATATAAAGTGACAGTGCATAAGTTGAATATAATAGTCAGTATTCAAGTAATAAGTCCAAATAAACCTGTGATAATTAATGACTTAAAGTGAACAGGGTATCAAATAGGTTGATTCTGTGATAGTCAATAATTCAAGTGATTAGTCCAAATAAACCTGTGATGGTTAAAGACTTAAAGTGAACAGTGCATAAAGGAAGTCCAAACAAATGTCTCAAACAAACAATAAAGTTAAGCACAAAGTCAGATGGAATGTGCATAGATCAAATCTGTGGTGAGTTATCATCCAAAGATCGATGTAGAGAGTTAAAGATGACAATTAAGGCCAACAAATCTTCTCTAAGGTAAAAAAAGGGTGGACTCTTACCAGATGGGTTGGGTACACTTGGCCATATGGCCAGTGGACCTTACAGGCTTGTAGTGGAAAGCTCCACAAACAGCGATGGCAAGATCTTCATTGGTGGTTCTGGTGAACTTCTCCTCTTTGGTGGTCCCTTCAGTAGCACCGGAGTCAAGGCTACCCTCAACATCAGACCTCACTGGGAACCATGTGAAGAAAAGAACCCGCTCCACATTGTGTAGTAAAACATACCAGTTTATTCCACCGATACAGGAACCATTAAAATAAAAGCCAGCAATAAAATGCACGTGCCTATCACAGTTTTCTGCTATGTATTTTATCCTGCCAGATCCTGCCATCACTGTTTGTGATGCTTTTCACTACAAGCCTGTAAGGTTCACTGGCCGTACGGCCAAGTGTACCCAACCCATCTGGTAAGAGTCCACCCTTTTTTTACCTTAGAGAAGATTTGTTGGCCTTTATTGTCATCTTTAACCCTCTACATCGATCTTCGGATGATAACTCACCATGGATTCGATCTATGCACATTCCATCTGCTTTTGTGCTCAACTTTATTGTTTGTTTGAGACATTTGTTTGGACTTCCTTTATGCACTGTTCACTTTAAGTCTTTAACCATCACAGGTTTATTTGGACTAATCACTTTTGAATTATTGACTATCATAGAGTCAACCTATTTGATACCCTGTTCATTTTAAGTCATTTATTATCACAGGTTTATTTGGACTTATTACTTGAATACTGACTATTATAGTCAACTTATGCACTGCCACTTTGTATTTGAGTATGTGTATGTGATCACTACAGGTGTTCTATATGTACCATCACTTTAAATAATTAAGTGACCTTGTCATATGAATTATTTCTCTTTTTAGCGCAACACTTTTTTGTTTATGTTCTTTGGTTGCATTTGGTCGAATGCTGTGCTTGCTGCTTTGATTAACCATTAGACTGTTCCAGTGAATTAATAAATTTCACTACCATGTATATCTTGTGGACATCACTAGTGTATGTGTATGAGTTTATGTTTCACCGTCACGTATTCAACTGATATTATCAGTCATAAGTTCATTATTCAGGTTTATTTGGACACTATTATTTACTGAATTTTACTTGTCCCATAGTTTATCCAACTGAGATACTATCAGTTATTAAGTTTTCACTAATCAGGTTTATTTGGACACTACCAATTTCTGAATTTCACTTGTCAC
>BLSH010068877.1:10226-24511 GCA_018402905.1 Glandirana rugosa | reverse complement strand
ACTGTGTAAATGTCATTGGCAGTGAAGGGGTTAACCAGCAGGGGGCAGTGAAGGGGTTAAATATGTTCCCTGGCTGTGTTCTAACTGTGGGGGGGCAGGGCTGGCCGGGACATAACAGATCTAACTGATCCCAGTGACAGGGATCAGTAGATCTGTTATGTCCCCTGTCAAAGAACGGGGAACCGCCGTGTTTACAACGGCGGTTCCCCGTTCTGAGGCTCCTGAAAGTGATCGCGGGTCTCGGGCGGACATCGAGTCCGCCCGACCCACGGGCACGCTCGCGCAGCATGCGGCGCGCGCGCGCCGCCGCTGCCGCCAGGGGGCGCGCAGGAGCATGCGCAGTGGAGGACGTCCATGGACGTCCTCCCGGCATTTCAGGTCCGCGCTGGAGCCGTATTTCGGCAATAGCACGGACCTGGAGTGGTTAAAGACAACTTTCATGCATGGCATCCAACACATACGGTTTGTAGGGGAAACCTCATGCTCTTAGGTTTCAGTAACATTTTGACTGCTGAAGCCAGATTGAAAAATAAACATATTTATTATACAAGGCTGTAGCTAGCCACAGTCAAGGAGAACAATGTAGAACATGGCGATGGTTTCAAAAGAATTGTTCTGCTTTGGCTACAATTGCAATACAATATATACATTCTGAAACGGGGTGGCACCTAGCTAACTAAACTCTTTGAAGTCCATTTGAGTATGACTTTCTTTGCTATGTAGGTGGTCATTCACATAATCTTGTCAATTCCAGTTCTTGTTGGTTGAACAGGACTTCAAAAGGTGAGATAGCAATCTTGCAAATTACGGGGTGTAAAACTGGTGTGAAACTGGTATTCTCACATAGGAAATACAAAATGTAACATCATCTGTTTTATCACCAATGTACTTTATTTCAAATATATATTTGATTTATACCTAAAAATGGCTGTACCCTCTTCCCCGTCAAGTTCATACCAGGGGACAAGACAATGTAAGAAGAGATAGCGTACCAGTGTCTAATGAAGCTCCAGGTAAACAGAGAAGGCTACATTGCCATTAACCACCTCCCACCCAGCCACTGTATATATACAGCCGGGTGGGAGCTTCCCCGTTCTGACAGGACGTGTATACACGTCCTGCAGGACGGGAGCTCGCAGCGCGGCCACGCGTCGCGCTGCTGCTGGATCCTGTGATCATTATGATCACAGGATCCAGCTGAGCAGAGATCAGGATACGGGCGCAGTGACTGGCCCTTCCGATCATGTGACGGCTGTGTCCAATCACAGCCGTCACATTGTAAACAGAGACGAACGTCTCTGTGACAGTTCTCCCCCCGCCGAACTCAGTGAGAGCTCAGTGCGGGGGGGGGGGGAGCTGCAGCTCTGTGACAGCTTTCTGCATGATGATTTCATGCAGAAATCTGTCACAGATCGCCCCCCACACAGTGCACCAAGCACACTGATACCCCTGTCCCCATACACACAAGTGTCCCCATAAAACAGCCCCCAAAACATCTGTATGACCCCCATCACATCTGTCACCATACACAAACCATCTGTATGTCCCCAAAACATCTGTCACAGTCCCCAAACATCTATATGTCCCCGTCACATCTGTCACCATACACAAAACATCTGTATGTCCCCATCACATCTGTCACAGTCCCCGTGACATCTGTCTGTCCGCCAACACCAATAAACTCCGATTTGGGTTATTTTTACCAAAGAAATGTAGCAGTATCATTTTTAGTCACAATTTATGAAGAGAAATAACTTATTTGCAAAATATTGTAACGGAAACGCAGAAAAATGCATTGTTTTTGAAAATTTTCAGTCTTTTTTTAATTTATAGCGCAAAAAATAAAAAACCCAGGGGTGATTAAATACCACCAAAAGAAAGCTCTATTTGTGTGAAAAAAAAGATAAAAATGTCATATGGGTACAGTGTCGCATGACCGCGTAATTGTCATTCAAACTGCAACAGCGCTGAAAGCTGAAAATTGGTCCGGGAAGGGGGTTTAAGTGCCCAGTATTGAAGTGGTTAATTACTGTTGACTACAGTACTAGTGTCTGTGTGCTTATAGCAGCCAGCCAATAAGGAAGCTGAGGTGACTTGGTTCAGATGATGGAAGACCCCGGTAGTGAAAGAGCTTGTGTTCTTAGGTAATGATAAGTTAAATCAACAATCACAAGGAAATCATCGTCAGCAAGCCTTCAGTGAGATCATCCCAGCAGCTCAAGCCAGTCAGCAGGCTCAAGCACATGGAATGAATATCACCAATGGCTCAAAGGAAACAGAGAGGTGACATAGTGCTCACTGCCATCATTTATATTAGATAAAAGCACAAAATCACACTCACATATGACAGATGTAAATTGAAATGAATCACTGAGGCGGCCCCCTTCTCCACCGCTCCTCCTTTAACCCGCAGAAGCCTCAAAGCTAGCTTTTCCATGAGACTGTAACCTAAGGTGTCCTCAAGATATTTCATCCTCTTCTCCCTCTGTTGGAATGGGATGAATTCTGAGACTTGCCCTTGTAGCGGTGGTCAAGGAGGGTTGCCAACCAATAATGATCCTTCTCCTTGATGTCACAAATTTATGGGACCTTTTGCAGGCTTTGAAGAATAAGGGAGGCCATGCACCGCAAGTTTGCGGAGGCATGAGAGGCAGAGTCCTTGTGGTCACTGAGGATTACAATATATGGAACTCCTTCCAGCTACGTACTACTCCCAGGGATTTTGGGGACAGAAAACCATTTCTTTAATTTGACATATGTCTTCCTCTGCTTTAATGCCTCCAAAACTGGCAGAATTCTCCTCCTCCTCCCTCTCCTCTTGTGTGTTCTGTGGCGTAGCAAGACACAGCAAGCGCATTTTGCAAACTCACAGAAGGGGGCAGAATACAACAGAAGAAAAGGCAGGAGTTGTAAAGTCAGCAGCTTGGACAAGCTGGAATTTAGATGATGGGCATGTAAATGGCAGTGGCTGTATTTTTTTTTTTTTGCTGCAGCAGCTGGGGCAGAAAAATTTGCCTGCTCAACTCTACAGCTGGTGGTGTGCTGCAAGGACCTGTGACACCCTTTGCTATACCATCATACCTGTCAGTGGCTGCTGTGAGGTAATGAGCTATAGTGGGGGGGACATGAAAGGTGAGGAGTGAGGGGAAGAATTTTATCCCTTTTGCGTGGCTTTCAGTGGTGGGAGGTTAAATGCCTTGCCAAGCATGTGGTACTCAAATGGCTGGTGTTTTTTCCACACTTAATCTGCTGGATGTAAAGTTTGCAAATTGCAACAGTGCAATCGGCTGCTTGTGTGCTAAAAAAGGCCAGCACAGCTGAGCTGTGCAAAGTGGGCTAGGAGATAACAGTTCCATAATCTGATGGAATAGGGTGGCTGCTCTCTACACTTCCATGTTGGCTGCCTCTGGAGAACATCCTCCTCTGCTCTATCCAGCACCCAAATAACATCAGTTACCTCATCATCATCATCTCCTCCATCCTCATCATCACTGGAGCCAATTTGGCAGTATGCTGTGGCTGGGGGAACATAACTGCAAATTTGTTGTTTATCAGTGTTCTCCCCTCTCTGCAGGCTCATGTTCCTACCTTCCTCAACCCCAGAGTCAGAACCAACATCAGAATCAAGGAATGCCTGGGCATCGTCAAGGAGCAAGTGGCTGATGCTGTGTTCAAATAACTCAGCTGACTCCTCCATGCATGATGCTGGGGCTATGGCAGGAGTAGCTGTGGTAAAGGAGGCAGAATGAGCCACTCTGGCAGCTGTGGTGGGCTGCTTGGGTGACAGAGGATGAGAAGGATGAGGATGGTTTAGTAAGCCAGTCCACCACCTCCTCTGCATGCTGTGGCTGGATAGTACTGGCAACATCATTAATCAAAGAAAATGGTGCCCTGGAGGACAGAGACAGAGCACGTCCACCTTTGCCTGTGGACACAGATGCTGCTGGCCTCATCACAGCATGGGAATGTCTGCTTCTCCTTGTTGGCCTTTCAGACATGATGGGGGCCTATTACCCAAATGTAACAGAGACAGGGAAATGTGTAATTTGATGTACTTTATTGAATTGAAAGTGGTGTTTGGTGCACTTTAACGTGAGGATTGCCGCTGACAGAAATGGCAGTTCAGAAATGACACTTCAATATACTGCAGTAAAACTGCACTGACGCGCTTCAATATACTGCAGTAAAACTGCACTGACACACTACAATATACTGCAGTAAAACTGCATGGACCCGCTACATTGACACACTTCAATATACTGCAGTAAAACTGCATGGACGCACTACACTGATACACTTAAATATACTGCAGTAAAACTGCACAGATGCACTACACTGACACCGCACTATCATTATATTCACACTACACTAACACTTTACACTCACAATAGAATCACAATTGCACACTATAGCACACTAACTGACTAGTAGCAATGAACAGAGCCCTGTTCTATCTATCTCCACTCCAATATCACACTGCAAATGGCACCCTGGGAAGGAACCTTTTACAGTGTGGGGTGGGTCTATGAGCTATGAGCCATGATTGGCCTAAGTCATCATGACTTTCTCCAATCATGGCTCTGACAATGTTCTGTGCAAATCAGGGTGCACTGTTTGGCGTGCAGTGCATAGTGGGGTATTTGGCGGGTCAAACAAGCAGTCAAATGCCCTGCCAATTCAAGTGTTCACCAAACGGGCAGACAGCCAATGTTTGGGCTGAACTTATGCTTGGCCCAAACCCTTCACCCAACACTACTCACTGGCCACTATTTTATTTGCAGCTTTATTATATATATTGCTTAAGCTGGTGTGGAGAAATAATTAATATATTTGATCATTTAAAAAATGCAAACAAAAATGTATATAAATGTGAGCAAATCATATATCATTCTCTATCAAGCTCAGTTTCTCATGGATAATGCCAGGAGTGTGTAAAACGTTCCTGTTGTTTGACAGCTGCTGGTCTCATTCCAGCATCCTGGTTTTAGCTATGATGCATCCCTGTCTGCCTGTCCACCTGCAAGGTGATTGATGTGGTCAGTCTCTGGGTGGAGACCAACCCTGATTTAAGCCAGCCAAGCCCGCAGTCTCATGTTTGCGATATTGGGTTTGTAACTCGTGCTGCAAGCTCCCTGTTTGTTTGCCAGTTTAGATTCCCTCATTGACAACCTCAGATCGGATATTGACTTCTCTGTGAATTCTGCCTGCCTTTTGATTATGTATTTAACCCCAACTATTCTGAACCTTGTCTGCCTTGTACCTGGACTGTCATTGAACCCCTCCGCCTGTCTGCCAACCGGAAGTACCTGTTTGCTGTGCTCAGTTTGCACCTGCCCCAGCATGGTAGTTAGGCACTATAGCATTGTCTATAAGTCCTGGGGGCAACCGAGTACCGGCAGGCCTGTTTGTTTAATGGGAAAGGGGGCTGCATTAGACGAAGAACACAGAAACCAGCTACAGTGTCTGACCACCTGCGTTAGGGGTAAGTGTTGCAGATAATCAATCTAAAGCCAACAGAATATTTTTCCTTACTGGCTTATATGCATATAAGCTTATATGGCTTATATTTTTGGCAAGTGATTGCATAATACATTTCCTATATTAACTGTATTCTGCACTTCCTGTAAATTATATACTGTATGTATGAAAAGCAAAATGGTTGGTATATTGTACCAAATACAGTGTTCTATTTGGACATGGTTTGAGAACTGTTTCTTAGAATTGTACAAATTTGTTGATGTGTAAGCAAAAGAGATTAGACAGTTAACATCAAAAAGGCTCACTTTGCCAGGAAAAGAGCATCCAGATGGCAATGTGACTTTTACTAACACTCAACCTGGCCTAAATAATGTATGTTTTAAATGCTCCATCTGTTCTTTGGACATTCATCTGAAAATATAGCAACACTAATATCAGAGATCGATACATTTCCATAACATAGAGAGGAAGAAAAAGTCACATGTGCAAGAATACAATGACATTAAACTATAAAAAACACTGGGACTGCCATTCTTTATATGATAGTGATATTTCTGTTGCCCCTAGTTCAGACCTCAGATGTAGACTTGACCTTCCTGTAATGCTGCCTTGGCCTGACCACAAATCAGTTTATACAGCCCAGCAGTGTCTCTCATGATCAATAAAGTCATTCTCAATAGATGAAGTCATGAGAGTAGCTTAGGGTATACACTACTAGAAAATCATTTGACATTTTTCATTGTAAGAACATTTGCTAATTTTTCTAATCATTAGTACGGTCAAATCAATGGTAGTTTTCAACCACAGTTAGAGTTGAGCGAACCCGAACCGAACTTTGGGGTGTCCGTGACCCGGACCCGAACCCGGACATTTGAAAAAAAGTTTGGGTTCGGGTTCTGGGTTCGGGTATTTTATCCCGCCTGTTGAATAGCTGCAGGGCAGCCAATCAACAAGTGTTTCACTGGTTTTCCCTTAGAAGCCATCACAGCCATGCCTACTAATGGCATGGCTGTGATTGGCCAGTGCATCATGTGACCCAGCCTATTTATAAGTTGGAGTCACTTAGTGCTGCATGTCACATGCTCTCTGGCTAGTGTAGGGAGAGGATGCTGCCGGTGCTGTGAGAGACAGATTGCAGATATAATAACATCTCATCCTGCATTACAGAACGATCTGATTTGGGACTAGGTAGAGATTACTACTACTACTGTTTTGAGGGACAGATTGCAGATCTCATCCTGCATTACAGAACGATCTGATTGTGGACTAGGTAGAGATTACTACTACTACTGCTTTTAGGGACAGATTGCAGATCTAATAACATCTCATCCTGCGTTACAGAACGATCTGACTGGACTAGGTAGAGTCTACTGCTTAGAGAGACAGATTATTGTTCTAAAATCATCTCCTAGTTCTATAGGGTCAGGTTCCTGCTGTTGCTGTAAGGGACAGATTATTGTTCTAAAATCATCGCCTACTCCTATAGGGTCAGGTTCCTGCTGTTGCTGTAAGGGACAGATTATTGTTCTAAAAGCATCGCCTACTCCTATAGGGTCAGGTTCCTGCTGTTGCTGTAAGGGAAAGATTATTGTTCTAAAATCATTGCCTACTCCTATAGGGTCAGGTTCCTGCTGTTGCTGTAAGGGACAGATTATTGTTCAAAAATCATCGCCTACACCTATAGAGTCAGGTTCCTGCTGTTGCTGTAAGGGACAGACTATTGTTCTATAATTATCTCCTAGTTCTAAAGGGAGAGGTTCCTGCTGCTCCTGTAAGGGACAGATTATTGTTCTATAATCATCTCCTAGTTCTATATGGAGAGGTTCCTGCTGCTCCTGTAAGGGACAGATTATTTTTCTATAATCATCTCCTAGTTATAAAGGGAGAGGTTCCTGCTGGTGCTGTAAGGGACAGATGATTGTTCTAAAATCATCTCCTAGTTCTATAGGGAGAGGTTCCTGCTGCTCCTGTAGAAGAAGAAGAATTTATTATTCAATTTTTTTGTATTAATAGATACAAATCCATCCAAGATCAATAGATCAATCCATCCAAGAGTGTCACACACACAAATGGGACCTTCAATATTATGGGATCATACAGCTGTACCTCTAGTAATGTGGTATATCTGATTCAATGCAGTCAATGCAACAAAGGATCCTATGTTGGGGAAACAGGACAGAAATTGCAAACAAGGATGAATTTACACAGACATACCATCAAGAATCATCAAGAAAATGATTTCTGCACACCAGTGGGACATCATTTTTCACAACTGGACCACACTATTGAAAACCTCAATGTTTTAGTTCTTAAAGGGGACTTCAGAACCACGCAGGAAAGGAAAACGTTTGAACTAAGAATGATTCTTCTTTTTGATACAAAAAATAATGGCTTAAACTTGGATATTGGTTTTCTCACTCACTATTCCTAAATTTTACGACCCCCTCTGTGACTGTGACCCCCCTCCCCTCCCCAGTCTATAACTCTGCCTGTCTTATCTCACTATCTCTACAGCTAGTTTCATTACCATGGCCTTATACATTGATTTGTATTTGTTTGTTTTTCCTTTCCCTTAGAGTTTTTTTTTCTCTTTTTTAACATTTGGCTAAAACCGTTTTTATTCAGTACTGCTTGGACCTTGAAGAAGGGGAGACACCCCGAAAGCTTGTCCTGAAAAATTTTATGTTAGTGCAAATAAAAAAAGTATCACGGACAGTACTCAATTTTCTCTGGCACTATTGCACTAATACGGCTACAATCACTTCAAGCGTTTTGTATTAATAAATACTTACATAGTACATTTGCGGGCAGAATGAGGAGAGCGTCAAATAAGGGACGTGGTCGTGGTGCTGCTGGTGTTGGTGGTCTTACTGAAGCTCCTGTTGGAAGGAGAGGACATGGTCGATCTGTGCCAGCTACACGCACAAGTGAAAGACCTTCCTCAGGTAGTCGACAGAACCTTCAACGTTATATGGTAGGCCCAAACGCTCAATAAATGGTGAGGCCAGAAGAAGTACAGGCGATAGTAGATTGGGTGGCTGACAATGCCTCCAGTTCCTTCACATTGTCTCCCTCCCGGTCCCTTGATGAAAGCTCAGAGTTGGCACCTGAACCCCATGGCCATCTGTCTTTCATCTCAGCCCCTTGTAAATTAGCCAAGCAGTCTGAGCCCCAAGTCATGCAACAGACTCTTATGCTTTTTGATGACTCTCCTGGTGTGCTTTCCGTGGGCCATCCACATAGCCCTGCCCCAGAAGTGGAAGACAGTGAGTGCACTGATGCCCAACCACTTCTGTTGCAGGATGAGGACATGGAAACACCAGCGCAGCACATCTCTGATGATAATGAAACACAGGTACCAACTGCTGCAGCTTTCCTCAGTGTGCAGACTCACAAGGAGGGCAGTGGTGAAGGGTGGGTGGAAGATGATGATGAGGAGGATGATGAGGTCCTAGACCCCACATGGAATGAGGGTCATGCGACTGACGTGTGCAGTTTGGAGGAAGAGGTGGTGGTCGCACAGAGGCACCAGCACAGCAAAAGAGGAAGCAGTTTGCAAAAGCAGAGCGAGCATCCCCTAGACAGTAGGCCTGCTACTACCAACCGCACCCAGGGACCTAGCATGGCAGTTCTTCAGACAATGTGCTGACGACAAGACATGAGTGGTTTGCACGCTGTGCAATGATAGCCTGAGCCGAGGCATAAATGTTCTAAACCTGACCACAACCTGCATGATCAGGCGTCTAAATTCAAGGCACAAGCTGCATTGGAATAATTACCTCAAAATCCAAGAAAGGTCTCAGCCTCCTCCTGCTTCCTCTTCTGCTTCTGCCTCGGCCTCTTCCTCCACCTCTACAGTGACAGTATCACCTGCCACCCAGCAAACAGAGCATGTGACAGCAATGCCACCATGTCCGCCACCATCCCCAAGCATTTCCACATGGTCCCAAGGAAGCTTACAGCTCTCCATCTCCCAAACACTGGAGAGAAAGAGGAAGTACCCCCCTACCAACCCGCGATCCCTGGTCCTGAATGCCAGCATTTCAAAATTCCTGGCCTTTGAAATGCTGTCATTCCGTCTGGTGGACACGGACAGTTTTAAAAACCTGATGGCGGTGGCTGTCCCACAGTATGTGGTTCCCAGCCGCCACTACTTTTCCAGGCGAGCCATCCCTTCCCTGCACAAACAAGTCAGTGACAAGATCAAGTGTGCACTACGCAACGCCATCTGTGGCAAGGTCCACATAATCACTGATACATGGACCAGTAAGCACGGGCAGGGAAGCTATATCTCGCTAACTGCACACTGGGCAAATGTAGTGGCGGGTGGGCCTGAGGCGGCTAGCCATTTGGCGCATGTCCTTCCAGACTGCAGGGCATTTCTCTTTGCCTCCTGTTGTCTCCTCCTCCTACTGCACTTCCTCCTCCTCTACCACCTCCTCATCCGCTCAGCGTAACACCTTCACCACCAACTTCAGCACATCCAGGGGGAAACGACAGCAGGCTGTTTTAAAACTGATGTTTGGGGGATAAACCCCACACTGCGCAGGAGCTGTGGACGGGCATTGAACAACAGACCAATGAGTGGTTGTTGCCACTGAGCCTCAAGCCCGGCCTGGTGGTGTGCAACAATGGGCGAAATCTCGTAGCGGCTCAGGGCCTAGCCGGTTTACGCACATCTCTTGCCTGGCGCATGTGCTGAATTTGGTGGTACAGAAATTTCTAAAAAACTACCCGGATAGGTCAGAGCTGCTGCAGAAAGTGTGGGCCGTCTGTGCGCACTTTCGGCGTTCTCACTCTGCTGCTGCTCGCCTGTGTGCGCTGCAGCGGAACTTCGGCCTTCCCGCTCACCGTCTCCTATGCAACGTGCCCACAAGGTGGAACTCCACCTTGCACATGCTGGAGAGACTGTGCGAGCAGCAGCAGGCAATAGTGGAGTTTCAGCTGTAGCACTCACGGGTCAGTCGCTTTAAGGAACAGCACCACTTCACCACCAATGAGTGGGCCTCCATGCGACCTGTGTACCGTATTGCAGTGTTTCGAGTACTCCACCAACTTGGCCAGTGCCGATGAAGCTGTTCTCAGCGTTACTATCCCACTTCCATGTCTCCTTGAAAAAACACTTCGGGCGATGATGGAAGAGGATGTGGCACAGGAGGATGAGGAGGAGGAGGAGGAAGAGGGGTCATTTCCACGGTTATCAGGCCAGTCATTCACAAGTGGCTCAGAGGGTGGGTTCCTGCACCAGCATAGGCCTAGGCCAGGTAAAAAATATTCAAGCCAGGGCACAGTTCTGGAGGATGAGGAGGACGAGGAAGATCATGAGGAGGAGGAGGAGGAACCACAGGAGGGTGGCACCCAACGCAGCTCGTGGGCATCACTGGAGCGTGGCTGGGGGGATACGGAGGACACAGATGATACACCTCCCACAGAGGACAGCTTGTCTTTGCCTCTGGGCAGCCTGGCACACATGGCCGACTACATGCTGCAGTGCCTGTGTAACGACAGCCGAGTTGCCCAAATTGTAACTTGTGCCGATTACTGGGTGGCCACCCTGCTGGATCCCCATTACAAGGACAACGTGCCGTCCTTAATTCCCTCACTTGAGCGTGAGAGGAAGATGTGTGACTACCAAATGACACCGGGGGCTCAGTGGAAGCACAAGGCGAAGGCAGAGGAGGAGGAAGAGGCCGCCAACGCAGCTGTGCCACCGCCAGCACCTCAGAAGGCAGGGTTAGCATGGCTGAAATGTGGCAAAGCTTTGTCAGCAGCCCGCCACAACAAACAGCGCCACCAGCTGATAGGCAAGGTCTTAGCAGGAGGCAGCATTTCAGCAACATGGTGGAACAGTATGTGTGCACACGCTTACACGTACTGACTGATGGGTCTGCCCCATTCAACTTCTGGGTCTCCAAATTGGGCACATGGCCTGAGCGTGCCCTTTATGCCTTGGAGGTGCTGGCCTGCCCTGCAGCCAGGGTATTGTCTGAACTTGTGTTTAGCACGGCGGGGGGCGTTATCACAGACAAGCGCAGCCGCCTGTCCACAGCCAACGTGGACAAGCTAACGTTTATTAAAATGAACCAGGCATGGATACCACAAGACTTGTCTGTACCTTGTGCAGAATAGACATTTAGACCGGCCTCACACAGCCATTGGTATACTTGTTTTTTTGAATATGCCTCAATATTTTGGGGGCTACCCCAATTAGAAAAAAAAAACAAACAACAAAAAGTATTGGCTACCTCCTCCTCCCCCTCCTCCTCCTCCTCCACCACCGCCACTTCCACCTACACTGCCACGGTCATGGCCTAGTCAACCTCTAGGCTCCTACTCCACATCCACCCCCCCTTCCCATTTTTTTATTTTTTTATTTGATTGTAAGTTGTTTTCCCTATCCCCATTTTTTTGTATGGCACTTGTCCTACTCTTAACCCCATTTTACTTCCTTTTGCAGCCCTCTAGCACTTGCCAGGACTTTTTTACAGCCATTTTTGCGCCGAAAAGTTTGGGTCCCCATTGACTTCAATGGTCCGGGGTCAAGTTCAGTACCGAACCCGAACTTTTTTGCGAAGTTCGGCCGCACCCGCTGAACCCGAACATCCAGGTGTTCACTCAACTCTAACCACAGTGAATACAAAATTGAAAGGAGCAGGATGAAAATATCTTCTAACAGTATATATGGTCAAGTCAGTTCACTCCAAAATCTAATTTTTGTACAAATTTTCATTCAGACTTCTACTACGGTTTACAAAAACCTGGGTGTGTTGGCTCCATTTTGTGGGAATGGCCTTGTATTCACAAGCTCTGGCTCACACATGACTGCCTCCACCATACAGCCTGGGGGAGGGGTGGAAGGAAACTCTTTTCCCCTCCCTCATTTACTACAGCTTGATACATCTGACAACCTCCTTCCTATTTTAACCCCACAATATCTATCCCTTTCTTGCTTCCCCTCCCCACTCACCTTTCCACTTTTCCTTCTTTCTCTCTCTTTCTCTCTTTCCTTCCTCCTGTCGCCATTCTGCTAGGCATGGCTTCTTGTACGACAACCCTGTACATTTTACATGCCAGGCTAGGTGAATGCATGTCAACCAAAACTTACAATCCTTATGCCCCATGCTTTGCCCTAACCTTAGGCTTTTGATGGTACCTGTGATTCCTCGCCCAGTTCAGCTGCAGTATACTACAGATTCTCGCAATCCCACCTTTTCTTTCTGACTTAAGTTTATAGGGTGTATTTTCTATATTCGGTTTATACGCACTTATTGGTGCCCATTATACCTGCTCTGGTTTGCCTATTCTGATTCTTATCTCTAGGTAATGTGGGGGGTTAGCTCAATGGGGATCACCTTCCCTGGGAAAAAAGGTAGTCCAAACGGCAGGTTTTTCTTAAAAGCTGACTTGTAGCCAGTTTTATTTAAATGGTTGCATGAAAAATCAAACAAACAAAACAGAAAATAAATCCTTGCCATCCAGGCTTTTGCTAAACATTTCCAGTTTTCATGACTCAGAGGTGAAGGGCTTCTCCCAGTCAACCACAAAACAAAAATAATGCAAACCTTTTGTTTCAGTCACAAAGCAAAACTTCAGTTCAGCAGCCCTCTCAGGTTTATGACTTCCTGAGTCCCAGGCAAGAGCAAACCTTTGCTCTACTCTTGCTTACTTATACCACCTGTTGGTGGACACAAGTGGACCACAAAATCTGGTCCAGAACCAACCCTGCTAAGGGGGCTGGTAAAACCTGGACCGAATTTTCCCTTAGTGCAAATGAACGCATGTTAAGGGACACATATCGTGCATCAATCACCTCGCCTTTCATAATGTAGCAGCATCTACCGTACCACACAGCTTTGAGAATCTACACCCATATGAGTTTACAAGGTTTATGATGAGAATAACTTAGTGAGTTTTTCTTTTCATTTGTACTCTTGGTTGGGATGTGAATTATCCTCTACCAGATTGTATGTATGCCTACAATGTACATGCTAATTGAAATATTTTGTTGGAATCCCATGAAACCCGAATAAAAATCTTAAAATGAAAAAAAAAAATCTACTACTATATGCCCTGTAGTCAGAGTAGTCAGACCCTAGTAACACTGTAAAAGTGGTTTCAGAAAGGCATGCAAATGAGAGCTTTCTGGCAGATAAGGGTAAAGCCCTCAGGTTTAGTTCTAGTTCTATTAAGACTAAGACCTTTGTGCTAATTTTACCCTAGACTTGATTGCACCTTTAGAACTATAAAAAAAAAGCAGGGAAGTTAAAGAAGATATAATTAACACAAGGTAATACAGAGGTAAAGTTTTAGGGCCCCAAGAAGCTTGTGCCATATTGTGCAAGGTACACACTTAACTTCAAAAATTCTGTTCGTAAGTAGTGTTGAGCGAACCCGGACTGTAACGTTCGGGTCCGTACCGAACTTTAGGGTGTCCGTGGCACGGACCCGGACCCGGACATTTCAAAAATCGTTCGGGACGGTGCCTGTGGGATTTCAAGCCATGCCTGGGCTTGCAATGTCAGGCCCAAGCGAGTTGTGATGAATGCTTGTCTTAAAAACTTCAATTCACACATGGAACGTGTTATACCGTGTTCGAAGAACCCCGGGATTTTGAAATGGAGACATAATGGAACACAATTAATATAGAAGAAATTGAAGGGACGAAAAAAAAATATCAAGATTTCCACGTTAGTTCAGATCCCATTTTAATCGTGTTTCCAGAATCAGAATTATCTTGATCTTGATTTGGACTCCCGAAATGGGAATAGACGGTCTTTCGAGAGTAAACGTACGGAAAGACTTTGGTG
>BLSH010068836.1:118822-135217 GCA_018402905.1 Glandirana rugosa | reverse complement strand
CATTTTCCCTCCTTTTGCAGACCTCTAGGACCTTCCTGGGCTTTTTTACAGCATTTTTAAGATTTTTCATTAAAATTACCAGAACACCGGACCCGAACCCGGACTTTTTTTTCACATCACATCAGAAGGGGTGGGGGTCACTCATTTGCATTGCTGGGTGTCCACCGCCCTGTCATATAAATAAACTGTTAAATTAAAAAGCGCGCAGATGGCGGGAGCCCTCCCAACGGGGAGGAGCTGTGCGCGGCATCTGCGCGCAGTGCATTATGGGGCGCTCCACAGCGTCCAAGTCGCTGTGAATGCCCCATAATGTTCTAAATTCTACGAACGAGCAAACGCCCAATATTCGAGTCGAACTTACATTCGTCTTGAACCGCGGGCCCATCCTTAGTAGATCCTTATATAGAAAGTGCATTCTGTGGTGTACAGGATATATAAAACAATCCCTATTATGTCCAGAAGGCCACCAAGGAGAGGCAGATGCCCACAGGCCACTAAAAGAGGGCAAACAGCATCTGTGTCTACAGTGAAAAGTGGTGGTGGCGGACATGGTGCATCCTCTGCAGGCAGGTCATATTTGTCTTTTTTCTCTGCTGCTGGCTGTGTTATTCAGCCACAACATACAGAAGAGTTGGTGGAGTGGATAACTAAACCGTCCTCATCCTCCTCATCATCTGACTCCCAGGCTCATACTAGTTTGCCTTCCAATGCAGCTGCCAAAATGGCCTATTCCACCAGCTCCTTGTCTACAGTTACTCCTTCCATAGCCCCATCATCGTGCACAGAGGAGTAACCAGAATTCGACCATAGTGCCGGTTACATGCTGATGGAGGATTTGCAGCAATTTGAAGGCTCCAAAGTTGGTTCCTAGGTTGAGGAAGGGAGTAACAAGAGAGAGGGGTGCCACAAAAGAACAAGAGACTAGCAGCCATGTTCAAGTTTTCTCCAGTGATGAGGAGGGAGGGGATAATGAGGTCACTGACAGTACTGAGAGAAGAGAGGAGGAAAGTGAGGAGGAAGAGGCACAACTCCAATGAGGCAGGATGTTCTCCAGGGGCCAGCTTAAAGGCATCCACCCTTTTACATCACCCCACAGAGCTCCCCACTGACTTCCAAAAGTTCTTTGGTGTGGTTTTCAACACTTGTGCAGTAGATCGCACCGTTGCTATTTGCAATCTATGTCTGAAGCTAATGAAGCCTGAGCAGAACAGCAGCTGCTTGGGCATCACATGCTTGACAAGACATATGATGACCCGCCATGAAGTTCATTGGCAACAGCACCTCAAAGACCCGCATCATAAAACAAGGTGGACTTCTCCTTGCTCCTCATCTGTGATCTCTGCCCCTTCTATACCTCCGGTCCTCTCAAAAGCCTGCACTGAGAGGAATGAAGATATAGCAATGGGTGCCACAAGTACTTGCAGCCAATCTGCTTGAGCACACCACCAGTTGATGTCAGCAGGCATATTTCTCTACCCCAGTTGCTGAAGCATACAAAAAAAACTATCCCAGCCATCCACATGCTCGGTGTCTAAATGCTAGCTTGGCCAAATTGCTAGCACTGCAACTTCTGCCTTTTCAGATGGTAGTCTCTGCCCCTTTTGTGAACTTGTGGAATGTGCTGTACCACAATGGCAGTTTCCAAAAAGAAATGTCTACTTATGTAAGGCCATTGGACAGGGCGGTCAGCAGCAAGGTTCATATTACCGCTGACTCATGGTCCAGCAGGCATGGTCAGGGATATTACCTTTCCTTCACGGCGCACTGGGTAACTCTGCTGGCAGCTGGGAAGGATGCAGGACAGGGTTCAGTGTTGGAGGTAGTTCCACAACCATGCCTCTGAAAATTAGGTGGTGATACTGCCACATCTGCCTTCTCCACTCCATCCTCTTCTTCTTCCTCTGTGGCCTCTTCTGCAGAATTGTCCTCTGAACCAGCAGTGCAAGGGGCTACGCAACTAAGTGTTCAAGGGACTACGCAAGCAGCCACACTAAAAGGTGCCATGCGGTGCTTCATTTGGCCTGTCTAGTGGACAGGAGCCACACTGGGGCAATGATTCTGTCAGCTCTGCGAGGGCAGGCTCAGTGGTGGTTGACGCCATGGCAGCTTGAGCCAGGAATGGTTGTATACGACAATGGCATCAAACTTCTCTCTGCCCTCTGACAGGGACATTTGACACATGTTCCATGCTTGGCACATGTCCTGAATTTGGTGGTGCAGTGTTTCTTGACCGGGTACCCAGGCTTACCAGATATTCTGAGGCAGGCCAGAAAAGTCTGTGGTAATTTCCGGCAGCTATAAAATGCCAGTGCTTGGCTGGCTGACATTCAATGGGAATTTAACCTGCCCACCAACCGCCTCATTTGTGACATGCCCACCAGGTGGAACTCAACATTGTCTGTACACACAGCAGAGGGCCATCAATGAGTACTTGTATAAGTATGGCACCAGGACAGGCTCAGGGGAGCTTGGCTTCTTTTCTCCATGCCAGTGCCTACTGATCAAAGGATGCATGCACTGTCCTGTAACCATGTGAGGAGGCCACAAGGATGCTGAGCAGTAACAATGCATGCATCAGTGAGACTGTCCCTCTATTCTTCCTGCTGGAGCACACTTTGTGGAATCATGTACAGGACATTGAGGCAGAACAGCAGGAGAAAGAGGAGGACTTCCTTTACTCTCAAGGCTCCCTTTATGCAGATAGCATTCCTGCTGGGCTGCCAAACACACAGGAAGAAGAGGAGGAGGAGGAGGATTGTGTCAGCATGGATGTAGAGGATAACACACAGCAGTCTTCAAGAGATGTTTTTCAGTCCCCAGAAACCCAAAGAGTTGTACGTGGCTGGGAGGAGGTAGTTCCTGACAATGTTATCCTCTGTGACCCAGAGGACTCAGAATATCATGCCTCTGCAAACTTGCACTGCATGGGCTCCTTGATTCTGCAAAGCCTGCAAAAGGACCCTGGTATCAAGGAGAATGATCATTACTGGCTGGCAACCCTTCTTGATCCACATTACGAGGGTAAAGTTGCAGAACTCATCCTGCCTTCAAAGAGGGAGCAGAGGATGCAACATCTCCAGGAGGCCTTGAAGAAAAGTTTGTTTAACGCCTTTCCAGACCCTGTGAGGTTACCATTTCCTGGTGCTGGACAACGTATTGCTGAGGCTTCATTCGGTCTGAGGAAGAGCGATGGAGAAGGTGGCTGGATGATTGATGCCTTTAAACAATTTTTCAGTCCTCAGTGCCAAGGGCTGATAGGTTCAAGCAACCATCATCAGTGTCTGCATTATATGGTGCAGGAACATCTAGGGGCAAGAGCAGACTTGGAGACCTTTCCAACAGAACATCCACTGGGTTACTGGGTCTTGAGGATGGACCACCGGCCAGAACTTGCTCAATATGCAATGGAGCTACTGGCCTGTCCTGCATCCAGTGTGCTTTCTGAATGCACATTCAGTGCTTCTGGAGGGTTTGTAATGGATCAAAGAGTGTGCCTGTCCACAGACTCCGTTGATAGGCTCACATTTATAAAACGGAATCAGTCCTGGATCAGCAGCTATCAAGCCCCTGATGCTGATGTAACTGATTGAGTTTGCTAGGGATCTGGGATCCCTTGAAGACTGCCTATGCTGCCTAAGTGCCTATCCTATTCCTGAATCTGGATGATGCTAGCTTCCAACAATATTTTTGGTTTAGGGCACCACCAACATCCAAGGCCCAATTTTTCTGCCCTTGTTTAACAGGGGCATGTCATTTCAATTTTTTAAATATTGTTTAACAGCAGGGCCCATTCCTGTGCCCAACAAGAACAACTGTGAGGGGTTACAGTGTTCAGGCCCCACCAACACCCAAGGCCCAGTTTTTCTGCACCTGTTTGACTGAGGCACGTATTTACAATTTTTAAAATAATTGTTTACAGCAAGGCCAATCCTGCACCCAACAAGAGTAACTGTGAGAGGTTTCAGTGTTCAGGCTCCACCAACACCCAAGGTCCAATTGTTCTACACCTGTTTGACTGGGGCATGTAATTACAACTTTTAAAATAACTGTTTACAGCAAGACCTAATCCTGCACCCAACAAGGATAACTGCGAGGGGTTACAGTGTTCAGGCACCACCAACACCCAAGGCCCAATTTATCTGCGCCTGTTTGACTGGGGCATGTAATTACATTTTTTTAAATAATTATTAACAGCAGGCCCATTCTTGCGCCCAACAAGAGTAAGTGTGAGAGGTCACAATGTTCAGGCACCACCAGCACTCCCAATTTTTCTGCACCTGTTTTTCTGCAGGCCCAATTTTTCTGCACCTGTTTGACTGGGGCATGCAATTACAATTTTATATAGTCCAGTCCCCATAGTATATACAGGCGGTCCCCGGGTTACAAACAAGATAGGGACTGTAGGTTTGTTCATAAGTTGAATTTGTTTGTAAGTCGGAACAGGTACATTTTTTAAGTGTAGCTCCAGCCAAAAAAAAATATTTTTAAGCATTTTGGGTAGCATAGGGAAGGGGTAACACCCCTGTAATGTTTGTTTTGCTGTCTATGTTTCTGTTCAGAAGATGTCACCTCACTTCCTGTTCCAATAATAATTGGATTTTGAAAATTTTGGGTTGTTGTGGAAACAAACCTTGGTGATAAAGCATCAGTGGAGACCCCTTTTTCCCATAACTCTTACAGGAGTGAATTTCCCTTCCTAGGGGAAGAGTTCCTGTCACTTCCTGTTGTCTCCCTCCGTTTGTAAGTAGGAGTCGTATGTAAGCCAGATGTTTGTAACTAGGGGACCGCCTGTATATTACAGTTCAGAGTATATAGTGCAGTCCGCATAGTATATACAGTATATTGCAGTTCAGAGTATATAGTGCAGTCCATATAATATATATAAATATAAATATATATATATATATATATCAGTTCAAAGTATATAGTGTAGTGATTGTAGTATAAACGGTATCTCACATAAGTGAGTCCCCCCCCCTTACATTTTTGTAAATATTTTATTATACCTTTTCATGTGACAACAAGAAATGACACTTTGCTACAATGTAAAGTAGTGAGTGTACAGCTTGTATAACAGTGTAAATTTGCTGCCCCCTCAAAATAACTCAACACAGCCATTACTGTTTAAACCGCTGGCAACAAAAGTGAGTACAGACCTAAGTGAAAATGTCCAAATTGGGCCCAAGGTGTCAATATTTTGTGTGGCTACCATTATTTTCCAGCACTGACTTAACCCTCTTGGGCATGGAGTTCACCAGAGCTTCACAGGTTGCCACTGGAGTCCTCTTTTACTCCTCCATGGCGACATCATGGAGCTGACGTTCCTCAACCTTCTGTTTGAAGATGCCCCACAGATGCTCGAAAAGTTTTAGGTCTGGAGACATGATTGGCCAGTCCATAACCTTTACACTTAGCTTCTTTAGCAAGGCAGTGGTTATCTTGGTGGTGTGTTTGGGGTGGTTATTATGTTGGAATACTACTTGAACAGTTGTTTAACATGTCTTTTCCATTAGATCCTATCCACTATCTACTGGGTCTTCCCTTCTCCGCTGTCGCCAAGTCAGCTAAACACCTGATAGCCTATATATTACTAGCAGCCCAAAGAGCAAAACCTTCTAAGTCCCAACTGTTACACATTATTACCGATATGTTGAGAATGGAATTCCTTACTGCTACAGCCTCTGACACCCTTATACAATTTGATGAATGTTGGGAGATTTGGGACCAATCTGACTATGGCGAGGCGCACCATCCCCCCCCCGACACCTTGGGCCTCTACCACCCTACTCTTTGCTGATGGTTAATACACCCCTATGTCCTTCACCTATTGGTGTGTCTATGTTAGTTACATAACTCTGTAGTTTCACTTATGCTCTGTGCTATGATCTGAATAATGCCACTACACTTAATAATTTGTTCCATACATGTTCAGCTGTATGTCCGGCATTTGTGACACTTTGCTCATTCTCTTGATTGCCCCTGAAAGCTGTTATTTTGCAATTTGTCCTTTAATTGACATATGCCATGTTGTTTCTGTTTCATTATTTGTATGTATAAAACCCTCAATAAAAATAAGTTTTTTTTAAGAAAAAAAAAAGAAATTGGATGAAAGGTTTAGCACTTTTTGAAAGATAAATAGTGCATTTTATATACAACTATTCAGATCAGACTAAAATGAGGGACAAATGAGGAGGAAAGAGGGACAGAGTGACTTTGTTCAAAATTAGGGACAGTCCCTCAAAATCTCCCTGCCAATGGTCTGCACCCTGGCCCCAGAAAACATGTAATTAATCACTTTTCACACATTACATAGCTTGGACTTCAGGAAGCATCAGATGCCGCACTGAGCAACAGGGCAGCAGACCAGTTGGTTTCTGGCTTCATTTTGGCACTGCAGATCAGCAGCCAGACAGCCAGCTGAGAGGTGTGAATATGTAGATAGAAGTACCTGGAGCAGCACTCAGGTGTTTGACTCGCTCTGTGCGGAGGCAGGTGAATTTGCGGGGACAGAGTGTTCCTCACTAACACAATGTAACCAAATATGTGGGGGATATAATGTGAACAGAGTAAATATTAGAAATAATAAGGTCCCATATTGCCTACCTGTTGAGCCCAGGACCCTCAGTTGACTCAATGGCAGCAGGACTGCCTGTAACCCTCTATCTGATAAGTCAACAATTCTGCTCACCCAGCTCTCTTCTCTATATTCAACACACAACAGAATTTAATGATAATTCTATATCTGCCTGGAACACAGCTTTAAAATTACTTATAAAAATTAAAAAAGTAAAAAAAAAAAAAAAAAATTACAGAACCAAGATGTTTCTCACAGTCACCAATTAGCTTCAAAACTTGTTTGAAAATTTAGATGTGATTGTGAAACAAAAATCTGAGAAAACTTACACATTGCATAATTCAGACAAGAGATGTTTGGCATAATTTGCACTTATGGTGCCCCCTGAAGAGCAATCCACAGTAGCCCACTCACTCCCTTTTCTAAACACCTAAACCCCACACCACCCTTCCACAACTGCTTGCATTGCATATGGTGGTGAGGCTGTTGCAGTGCAGGCCTGTTCAGGTGAATAGGTCATGTTCAGAAGGCAGCACTGCCCACCAAGGGCAACAGGAGGGGATACATTTTGCTATGTATAGCCATGTGCACAACCCCATCTGATGTCTTAGCAACTCAAGAGGGAGAGGTTGGAGGAAGGTAAAAATGCAACTCAACCACATGTTTTTGGCACCCGCAACCGAATGTGTAAATAAGACTTCAAGACAGAAAAGGCCATTGGCAAGGTAACAACTTTGCCCCCCTCCTCTGTAGACATCAACTAGTCTACTAGTTCATCCATCCTTATGAAGTGACAGAAAGGTGTGAAACATTGACCATTAATGCTATAAATGCCCCCAAATTACTGGAGGAACATGAGAGCTGTAGTTATTCCCCCTGAACATCTACCATGCCCTGGGCTCCTACTTAGGTTTCTCTATAGATGAGCCACCTCTGCTTTAGGAATTACACATCCTCGGAAATTATGTTCAGCTACATCATGCCCAGCATCAGTGAATAACAGAGATTTTGGATTATAGTATATCAAAGTGTGTGAGTAATCCATGTTTTTTTTTTATTTTAGATAGTATGGCTGAGTTACAACCCCTGATATGTTGCTTTGCATTGTCTGTGCCTCACTGGAGAGATTTCCCTTTACTTCTTATCCTAGAGACAGAGGAGGAAATGAGAAAAAAAGTCACTAAAGTGTGGGGAATTCCCATCAGTTGTCATGTAAACATCTGTTTTTATTGGATGGTTTCCCCTCACCTCTTGCTCTGGTGACAATTCAGAAATTTTGGATTTCCTGTCACTTTTTGTGGTGGTGAAAATGGTCATTGAGACAATTTTCTCACTGGAAACACACACAGCTAAACAAACTAAAAACTAAACAGCCGGTCTAACCCTTCTCCAATCTATTCAAAACAAAAAAAAAACAGAAGTTTCACCATTACATACACTTTAGGAAAAGTTTTCAATTTTAGCACAACTGCGGTTTTGCTGAAATACTTTAGATACTCACTAACTGGCTATTATCAGTTTCCTGAAATGTATTTTTAAACACTATCAACAAGATAATCATGTTATTTCTATTATTCACCACATCTGGGAGACAGAGATAATTCTAAATTTCACAAAAAAAAATGCTAATAAAGTGTTTTAAAAGAGCGGATTTAACATTGCAGTGCAATAAATACTGTAACATAATACTTCTCTCCATAGTAAGTAAAGTATTTAAAGTATTCCAGGTTTAGAGAAATTAGATCATGCAGTGATCAAATAAACATGTTTAAGATGATTATCAAGCAGTCGGTTGGATATAATTCACCTCTTTACATGATGTCTGTGGACTTTGAGTAAACCTTTGATAGGATTAACAGAGAGAAAATTTGTAGGGCCTTAAGATTTTCTGGCATAATATCAAACATCATAAAATAGATAAAGGAAATGTACAGTGACTTCAATACTAAGTAAAACTCAACAAAGAATTATCAGATCCTTTTGAAATTTAGACAGGTGTATAGCGGGGAGGACTAATGACATTTGGCTGCATTCTCATTCAGAGATGTGAGGGAAAAACTGCAAGGTCCAAAATTGGGGGTTCATAAGGTGTTTCTTACACACTACAAAAACAGACATAAAAGGGTTGATTTATGAAAGGAAAATAGGCTCATCATGTTACTAAGGAAGTAGGACTTTGCAAAGGAGGTTTCCCCAGACCTTCGCAACATGTACATAGAAAACACATAATTACTGCTTGCCCATGATTGGATAAAGGAATTCAGCAGTGTTTCACCTTTTTCACTTAACTTTGGGGAAAATGCCCTTTATAAAGGGCAAATTCCCTTGAAAGGTGAACAGTTTATTTGTCTTTAGTAAATCAAGCCTAAAGAGTCTGAATGCTAATGTCGAATACAGTTCGGGAACAAGGTAAAAAAAAAAAAACTTCATGCAACTAGAACATATAAATAAAACAACATGTACTGTTTGAAACAACATTAAAAAAGTAGGGCATACAAATCAGAATCCCTTTCTAAGACAAGGGAGGTTACAGTCAACATCAAAGAGAAAGTAAAAATATTAATCAATAAGTGCTTTCTATAAACGTCTTAAACTGTAGTATTTACTGTATCTAGTAACCCAATGTTATCTTAAATACAGACTTAAAGGAAAAAAACATAGTGGAAATCTTCAGAAACACAAATTTCAGAGGGAATACTAAAATTGATTGATCAAGTACAAATGCATAATGCTTAGGGAAAATGATATTGCACTTTGTGAACAGGAGTAGAGTATTACTATAGATATATACTATTTACAATAAGAAAAACATGATTACATTATATTAATAGTTGTATTTACTTGCTTCCCTGATATATGGAACTTTTTAAAAGAACTCTCATTTGAGGCAAGAAGTGTACCTGGACATCTTTTCTTTGTGTCAAGTACCCCGATAACTATTCTTAACTCTGATTTCATTTTTATAGCATAACCCTTTACAAAAACTGTTGATACTAAAATCTGTCAGAAAAGGAATAGATTTTTTAAGAATTTAAATTTCATTGTTCCTCCTTGTTACTATCTGTAGAAATACTGTATGTGGATTTGTTGTGCTTGTGTCTATCTAGCAAGGTTACTTGGCAGTATAAGCAAGGAAGCTCAGACCTGTGAAGTGTATAAATGAGCTTTTACTGAACAAAAATGCTGTGCATACAAATCTATTACAATATTAGGAATACAGTACAAGACTGACAGATATCTATAACAACCTAACAACCTAGCAAATAAGCAAAACTGTGGTCTATACACAGTAAAAGTATGCTTGAACGTTACTTAACTCTAGTTACTGTGTTCATGATCTCCATTGATAATGATTCTCCTTGAGATCAGGAACTACCTTGTTCACTGATTACATATGTTCCTCTTCGGTTTTAAGTCATGATGAGCGAGCTGTCCAGCTTATGCCTGGAAACATTTATATAGCTCAGTTTGTTTACCATAAGGATTGACTAACAGAAAAAAATATCTGAGTGCATCTCTATGAGAGATGCATTCTCAAATTCTACCTCAAGATGGCACTCTGCCATCACAAATATATAATTGTTTACAGTATCTATAGAGACAATAGTTTCAAACGTGTTTACCTTAAAGTGGTTGTATACTCTTCTATCATTTTCAGCTAAGGAAGCTGACATCTTAGCCTCTGTTTAATCTGCAACTGCCATGATGCTGCACATGTGATCCATTATGACACCACCCATTGGATGGTTTGCTAGTTTGGTTGAGAGCACAATCAAGGAGACAGCTAGCATTTCCGGCATGCCGGGAATATTAACTCTTTTTTGACACTATCAAATCGATGGGTAGACAACTGATTTAACAGCCAACTGTCCCATTATTTCAGGACAGCCTGTGTTACCAAGGCATTCATTTGAGAAGCATCTTCAAACAAGCATAATCTGTTAAAATTAGCCTGATAGATAAAGTTATTTGTTCATATAATATATTTTATATCAAATGCGACACATTCCGCCCTTGATTTTTCAGACTACACACAGAAAATCTCTTCATTACTAACTACTCATTCTACACATTAATTTTCCTTGAATGATACCCCTTCCATATTTATGTCACTGAGAAGGTGTTTCAGTCTTTGGCTAAAAGTTCATTAGAAAGTCCATTCAAAAGTTCTTTAGAAGCAAGTCCAGGCTTCTAATTCATCAAAGGCCTTGCTCCTCACAGCTCTTGCAGTCTTCCATTATTCTGTTCATGATGAAACCACTTTTCTCTAGTATTCCAATGAATCAAATCAGAGACAGCCTGTTGAGTAGGGATGAGCCGAACACCCCCAGGTTTGGTTCACATCAGAACATGCGAACAGACAAAAAGTTCAGGGCAAACATCCGAACACAATTAAAGTCTATGGGATGTGAACATGAAAAATCAAAAGTGCTCATTTTAAAGGCTTATATGCAATGTTTTTGCCCTAAAAAGTGTATGGGGACACGGGTCCTGCCCTAGGGGACATGTATCAATAAAAAAAAATCAATTGTTTTTTCAGGAGCAGTGATTTTAATAATGCTTAAAGTAAAAAAAGAAAAATTCCTTTAAATATTGTGCCTGGGGGTGTCCTTAGTCTGTGTGTAAAAGGGTGCATCTCTGTGAGGTGTAGAACATAGCCAGAGCAAAATTAAGTTTCCATAACTTGTCATTTAAAATCGAGGCTGTAATGTATTGCCGGTTCCCGGGGTCCCCCCAGACCAAACAAGGCTCTTCGGGTCTGGTTTGGATATTAAGGGGAACCCCGCACCAAATTAAAAAAAAAATTGACGTGGGGTCCCCCTAAAATCCAAACCAAACCCTTATCCAAGCATGCAGCCTGACCGGTTAGATGGGGGAGACGAGCGAGCACCCCCCTCCTGAACCGTACCAGGCTACATGCCCTCAACATGGGGAGTATGGGTGCTTTGGGGGAGGGGGTCCCTGGGGGAGGGTTGATGGGGACAGGAGCCTCTTCCCTACAAGCCTGGCTGGTGCTTGTGGGGGTCTACGGGTGGGGGGCTTATCGGAAGTGTAATAAGAGGGCCCCCAGATCCCGCCCCCCATGTGAATAGGTTTGGGGGGAGGTTTTTTGACAAGTCCTTTATTTTGTAAAATAGCTCTTTCTTCTTTCTTCTTTCTTCCTTCATCTTCTCCTGGTCCGTTCCTTCTTCTGGTCTTCTGCTTCTTCTTTTAGTCTTCTTGCTTCCTCTCTTCATCTTCAATCTTCAATCTACACCTTCATCTTCTTTCTTTTTTCGCCGCCACTCTGTGCTGCTGCTGCAGCTGGCCCCCGCGCCTCTTGCAGAATGGGCGGTCTTCATGATGACAGTTCTTTTATAAGAAGGGACGGGGCCACCTGGAAATGTAAATGGGTGACCCGCCCACTCTGACATCACATGACATCAGAAGGGGGCTGGGTTCACTTAGTTACGTCACTGGAAGAAGAAAGAAGATGAAGATTGAAGACAAAGAGAGGTAGCAAGAAGACTAAAAGAAGAAACAGAAGACCAGAATAAGGATCGGGCCAGGAGAAGATGGAGGAAGAAATAAGACAGAAAAAAGAGCTATTTTAGAAAATAAAGGACTTGTCAAAAACTGTTTTTCTTTACACTACACTTACACAGACCCCCACAACCACCAGCCAGGGTTGTGGGGACAAGGTGCTTTGGGGGTGACCTCAAAGCATCCTCCCCAAGTTGAGGGCATGTGGCCTGGTATGGTTTGGAGGGAGGGGGCGCTCTCTCGTCCCCACCCCTCCTGCCATGCCAGGGCTGCGTGCTCAGATAAGGTTCTAGTTTGGATTTTGGGGGGACCCCACGCCATTTAAAAAAAAAAATTGGCATGGGGTTTCTCTTAAAATCCATACCAGACCTGAAGGGCCTTGTTTGGATTTTGGGGGGGACCTCACGTCATTTTTAAAAAAAAATTGGTGCGGGGTTCCCCTTAAATTCCATACCAGACCTAAAGGGGCTGGTTTGGATTTTGGGGGGAACCGCACGTCATTTTTTAAAAAAATTTGGCACGTGGTTCCCCTTAATTTCCACACCAGACCTGAAGGGCAGCAATATACAAAAAAATCTCTGAAAAAAAGTGCGTGGGGTCACCCCCAGTCCAATCCAGGCTCTTCGTCTTCAATCTTCAATCTTCACCTTCTTTCTTTCACCGCCGCGGCTCTCTCCGCTGCTGCAGTCTAGCCTCTGTGCGTCTTGCCAAATGGGCGGTCTTTACTATGACAGTTCTTTTATAAGAAAGGACGGGGCCACCCGGTGATGTAAATGGGTGATCCGCCCCCTCTGACCTCACATGACGTCAGAAGAGGGGGTTCACTCAGTTACGTCACTGGATGGCCCCGCCCCTTCTTATAAAAGTACTGTCATCGTGAAGACCGCCCATTCGGCAAGACGTGCAAGGGCCGGACTGCAGCAGTGGCGAGAGTGTCGGGGTGAAAGAAGATGAAGAGGAAGATGAAGATTGAAGATTGAAGATGAAGAGAGGAAGCAAGAAGACTATTAGAAGAAGCAAAAGACCAGAAGAAGGACCGGGCCAGAAGAAGATGGAGGAAGAAAGAAGAAAGAGCTATTTTACAAAATAAAGGACTTGTTAAAAACTGCCTCTTTTTTTTAACACTACACTCCTTTTTTGTGAATGGGTAAGGGTACAATGTACCCCAAACCTATTCACATAGGGGGGTCGGGATCTTTATTATATAACGGAGGCTTCAAGATTCTGATAAGCCCCCTGCCCACAGACCCCCACAACCACCGGCCAGGGTTGTGGGGATGAGGCCCTTCTCCCCATCAACATGGGGACAAGGTGCTTTTGGGGCAACCTCAAAACATCCTCCCCATGTTGAGGGCATGTGGCCTGGTATGGTTCGGAGGGGGGGTGCTCGCTCATCCCCACCCCTTCCTGCCATGCCAGGGCTGCGTGCTCGGATAAGGGTCTAAGGGTCTGATTTGGATTTTGGGGGGACCCCAAGCCATTTTTAAAAAGATTTGGCATGGAGTTCCCCTTAAATTCCATACCAGACCTGAAGGGTCTGGTTTGGATTTTGGGGAGAACCGCATGTAATTTTTTTTTTAATTTTGGCACGGGCCCTGCTGTTGTAAATTAGTTTAAAAAATGGTAATAAAATCCCCCAGTCAAACAGGCGGTGAATAATTGGTCCTTGGGTGTTGGCGGTGCCAGAACACTGTAACCCCTTGCAGTTACTCTTGTTGGACGGAGGAACTGGGCCTGATATTATAAATTAGTTTACAAATTCTGAAGAAAGCCCCTAGTCAAACAGGTGGGGAAAAATTGGGCCTTGGGTGTTGGTGGTGCCAGAACACTGTGACCCCTTGCAGTTACTCTTGTTGGACGGAGGAACTGGGCCTGATGTTGTAAATTAGTTTACATATTCTGACGAAAGCCCCCAGTCAAACAGGTGGCGAAAAATTGGGCCTTGGTTGTTGGCGGTGCCAGAACACTGTAACCCCTTGCAGTTACTCTTGTTGGACGGAGCAACTGGGTCTGATGTTGTAAATTAGTTTACAAACTCTGACGAAAGCCCCCTGTCAAACAGGTGGCGAAAAATTGGGCCTTGGTTGTTGGTGGTGCCAGGACAATGTAACCCCTTGCATTTACTCTTGTTGGATGGAGGAACTGGGCCTGAGGTTATAAATTAGTTTAACCACTTAAGCACCAGAGCCCTTTTTACACTTGTTGTTTACAATTTAAAATAATTTTTTTGCTAGAAAATTACGTAGAACCCCCAAACAATATATATATTTTTTCAAACACCCTAGAGAATAAAATGGCAATCATTGCAATACTATTTGTCAGACGGTATTTGCGCAGCGTTCTTTCTAGCGCAATTTTTTTGGCAAAAAAATCACTTTTTTGAGTTAAAAAATAAGACAACAGTAACATTAGCCCAATTTTTTGTATATTGTGAAAGAGAATGTTACGCCGAGTAAATAGATACCATACATGTTAGGGTTGAAAATTGTGCACACTTGCGGAATGGTGACAAACTCTGGTACTTAAAAATCTCCATAGGCGACACTTTAAAAATGTTTTACGGTTACCTGGTTAGAGGTGCAGAGGAGGTCTTTTGCTAGAATTACTGCTCACACTCTGGTGATCACAGCAATACCTCACATGTGTGGTTTGAACACCGTTTTCATATGTGGACGTGACTTACGTATGCATTTTCTTTGCTGCACGAACTCGCGGTTACGGTGGCTCTTTAATTTAAAAAAAAATCTGAGCGCTTTTATTGCTATCACAAGAAATGTAAACATCCCCTGTGATAGTAATATATGGTGACAGGTACTCTTTATGGAGGGATGGGGGGTCTAAAAGACCCCCCATCAAGCCTTTGCACTTCACAGTATTCACATCGCCAAAAAAGGTGATTCTGAATACTGTCATTTTTTTAAAACCAGTGCCGTTTGCTGCCCAGTAAACCAGAAGTCACGTTCTGACGTTGCTTCCGGAAATGTACAAAGGAGTCCCGATTGAAGCCGATTCTGGCTTCCACAGGGACTGCACACAGCAGCCAGATGTGTCGGATCAGAGCTCCACTCTCCTGCTGGAACGGGAGACTGGAGAAGAGCGACGGATGGTGGTGGGAGGGGGGTTTGCCCCTCCCGCTCCCTGGGATAAAGACCGAGCAGCTTCCGAGCTGGATCAGCCATTATCACTGGATTGCAGGCCGCCTGCTGTAAAAAATGGTACCGGGGTATAGCCTGTAGCTGCAGACTATACCCTGATACATCCACTTAAAGCTGTCGCCGTTTATAAATGGTGATTGGTGTTTAGTGGTTAAAAATTGTGATGACATGCCCCAGTCAAACAGGTGGTGAAAAATTGGGCCTTGGGTGTTGTCGGTGCCAGAACATTGTAACCCCTTGCAGTTACTCTTGTTGGAGCGCAGGAATGGGCCCTGCTGTTGTAAGTTAGTGTAACCACTTAACACCAATCGCTGTTTATAAGCGGTGGCTGCTTTAAGTGGAAGTATAGTCTTCAGCTATAGGATATACCCGGTACCGTTTTTTAGAGCAGGAGGCTATTAGAGTTGAGCGAACTTCTATAAGTCCGGGTTCTGCTGGTTCGGCCGAACTTCGGGACAAAGTCCGGGTTCGGGTCCGGACAGAACCCGAACTTTGTCCCGGACCCCGAACCCCATTGAAATCAATGGAGACCCGGACTTTTAGGCACAAAAAATGTTGTAAAATAGTCCTGGAAGGTCCTAGAGGTCTGCAAAAGGAAGGAAATGTGGGTAAGGGTGGGACAAGTGACCTACAAAGAAATGGGGACAAGGAAATAACTTTAAATATTTTTAAAAAAATAAAAACATAAAAAATACAAAAATGGAGATCATCTTCAAAATGGGTCTGAAAAGTATTAATTAACATTAGAGGCCATAGAACTGTTCTAAAATCATCTTCAAACTGTGTCAAAAAAGTATAAATAAGCCGGGAGTACCCATATCACTGTTCTGCAAAATGTGTGTATCACTTTAAATGAAACCGGAAATCAGTGCACATCTCTTCTGCACAATTATTTCAAGTCTGTGTGTCACTTTAAATCAAACCGTCAATCATTGCACATATGTTATTCACACTTCTTTTTAAAGTCTGTGTCACTTTAAATGAAACCGTCAATCATTGCACATCTGCTATTCACACACATCTGTTCTGCACCAGAACAGATGTTATTCACACATTACATCTGTTCTGCACACATCTGAAAATAGTTTAGAACACTTTACCTAAAACCGGGGAGGAACCGAATAAATATGAAAAAACTGTGTC
>BLSH010068836.1:97421-117822 GCA_018402905.1 Glandirana rugosa | reverse complement strand
ACTCGGCCTAGTCGACAATAGTTGCCTATCGGAGATCTCAACTCGCTTGTGCCTGACATTTCAAGCCCAGGCATGGCTTGAAACCCCACAGGCCCTGGGTCTGGGCCTGAAAAGTTTTTTCAGGCCCAAGCCCAGGCCCCAAGACCATTAAAATTACTTTTTAGAATTTTTACGACATTTTTTCGGGTCCTTCCAGGATCTCCAGACGTTTTCCTTCCTTTTACCCCCATTCCCACCCTGTTCACGGGATGTGTCTTTACCCCTGGCCCTTTATTGAAATTTATAAAAATTTTTTACTTTTGTATTTTTTACGTTTTTACCTCGAAGATGATTTTAGAACAGTTCTATGGCCTCTAATGTTAATTAATACTTTTCAGACCCATTTTGAAGATGATCTCCATTTTTGCATTTTTTATGTTTTCATTTTTTAAAAATATTTAAAGTTATTTCCCGGTCCCCATTTCTGTGTAGGGCACTTGTCCCACCCTTACCCCCATTTTCCTTCCTTTTGCAGACCTCTAGGACCTTCCTGGGCTTTTTTACAGCATTTTTAAGATTTTTCATTAAAATTACCAGAACCCCGGACCCGAACCCGGACTTTTTTGAAAAGTCCGGGTCTGGGTCCCGGACACCCCAAAGTTCGGTACGGACCCGAACTTTACAGTCCGTGTTCGCTCAACTCTAGAGGCTATCCGTTGATAACAGCTGATCCGGCTCAGGAGCTGCTCGGTCATTATCCCAGGCAGTCCGTCCCACCGGGAGACTGGAGCTTCTATCCAGCATGTCTGCCGGCTGTGTGGAGTCCCTGTGGAAGCCAGAATCGGCTTTGATCGGGACTCCTTCGTACATTTCCAGAAGCAACGTTACAATGTTACTTCCGGTTTACTCTGCGGCTAACGACACCGATTTTAAAAAAATTGCAGTATTCAGAATTGCCGTTTTGGCGATCTGAATACTGTGAAAAGTAAAGGAGGGATGGGAGGTCTTTTAGACCCCCATCCTTCCATAAAGAGTACCTGTCACCATACATTACTATCACAAGCGATGTTTACATTCTTTGTGATAGCAATAAAAGTGATCATATTTTTTTTAAAGGAACAGTGTTAAAAGAAAAAATATAATAAAATAAATAATAAAAAAATGTAAAGCACCACCATCCCCGCAAGCTCGTGCAGCAAAGAAAACGCATACGTAAGTCGCGCCTGCATATGAGAACGGTGTTCAAACCATACATGTGAGGTATTGCCGTGATCGCCAGAGTGTGAGCAATAATTCTAGCAAAAGACCTCCTCTGCACCTCTAACCTGGTAATCGTTAAAAAATTTTAAAGTGTCGCTTATGGAGATTTTTAAGTACCGGAGTTTGTCGCCATTCCGCAAGTGTGCGCAATTTTCAACGGTGTCATGTATGGTATCTATTTACTCTGCGTAACATCCTCTTTCACAATGTACAAAAAATTATGAATAACGTTACTGTCGTCTTATTTTTTAACTCAAAAAAGTGATTTTTTTTCAAAAAAAAAAAGCGCTTGAAAGACCTCTGCGCATATACCGTTTGACAAAAAGTATTGCAATGATTGCCATTTTATTCTCAAGGGTGTTTGAAAAAAATATATAATGTTTGGGGGTTCTAAGTAATTTTCTATGAAAAAAAATGATTTTAACTTGTAAACAAGAAATGTAAAAAAGGGCTCTGGGGGTTAAGGGGTTAAAAATGTTATATATTTTAATACACCACGTCAAGTGTACTATATACCGTATGGACAGATATATAGTGGACACTCAATACGCGGTGTATATATATATATATATATATATATATATATATATATATACCAGGCTGTATATTTTTTTTGTCGTTGTTTCAAAGATTTTATTGAAAATATTTTCTGTAAACAAGCATGGAAATACACGGCACCTTGTACACATGTACATAGTAAAAGATAACATAGTGTAAAACATGTTGCATTGTCAAAGCATAAGGTTATTATACAAGAGAGAAAGGACAATGAATGTAGGGCAGTAGAGCCACAGTCATCTGAGTATTGGGAAGCGCTGCAGAAGCCATGCCTGAATGTGGCAAAGTTCCCTCTAAGATGCGTCCTTAAGCTTCCAATCTGCACGGTCATGTTGCCCACATCTCCCTGGGCCATTGGCCGTCAACTTTACAATATCTCATTAAGGGAGAGATCATCATCATCATAAAATAGCTATTGCTATAGAGGGGGTTATACCCCTATGCCCCCCATTTGGATCCTCAAGTGCTAGTGAGATAAGAGGCCTCTATCATAGCCAAAGAGAGCGGGGGACAAAAAATGGGGGGGGGGGGAGGACAGAGAGGGATAAAGAGGGGAGGGGAGGGTTGGGGGATATTGTCTGTAGAGATTTGGCCAGCATGGTGTGAGTCGTGGATTACAGGAAATAAGTAGTATCACTCTACCGGTCGTAAATATGATGAGGTCAGTTTCGCTTTACTAGGGGGATAGCTTTATAACAGGTCTTGGTACAATTGGGTATTTACAAATTTTGACCAGGGTTCCCAGGTGTTTGTGTATGCTACAATTTTGTCGTTCGCTATATGGATCAGTTCTTCAAGTTCACTTATGCGCTTAACTTTGGCTACCCATTCCCTCATAGGTGGGGGTTCAATGGACTTCCAGTGGACAGGTATACATAGGCGTGCAGCATTGATCATATGAGGTACTATGGATTTAGTATATTTTCTCTTGGAAATATAATTTAGGTGCAAAAGGTATTGGGCTGGTGAAAACTCCAGGGGCAGAGATGGAAGTTCAGAGATGGTGTTGTGAACTTTACGCCAATAGGGTTGGATGTTCAGGCAGGACCCCCAAATATGGAAGGGAGAGCCCTCCCCAGCACCACATCTCCAACACATGCTTGGGACAGTTGGTATAAACTTATGGAATACATCAGGCATTTTATACCATCGAGAGAAAATCTAATACCTATCTTTACATTAAGTGAGCTTTTGTGAATTAGCAAATGGACCCACTCCCAGGCAACCTCATCTATCTCCTTATCAAGAACCTTCTCCCAGTGTAGGTGTGTGGCAGACATGGTGGCTCGTGCTTCCTCAAACAGGCTAGAATAAATTGCTGAGATTACATGGCACTGAGGTGAGGACTTCAAACACAATGATTCAAATGGTGTCAATGATCGGGAGTAGTTCCCTCTACAGAGTGGATTGTCGGGGAAGTGTGATTTGAAGATAGAGCCAAAATGGGAATTTAGTTGACTTGGATTGTTCCGCTAGGATTCTGCGCTGAATACATTTTTAAAAAGAAGTGTTTGGCCTGGATTTGGTTATGTGGCCACTCATCTTTAAGGAAATCTTTGTGTGTTCCCGGTGGGAAGTTTGGATTGCCTATGATAGGAGTGAGGGGGCCTGTCTTATTTGAAATTGTGTATGACTTGCATGCTTTATCAAATATCTTCAGCGTCAAGCCTATGAATGGATGTCAGAGGAACCATTTTGGTGTGTGTTTTTTGGGGATCCAAGGGGCATCCC
Organism: Glandirana rugosa; assembly: GCA_018402905.1. NCBI lineage: Eukaryota > Metazoa > Chordata > Amphibia > Anura > Ranidae > Glandirana > Glandirana rugosa. The sequence continues at coordinate 114,294 of BLSH010068836.1, read as the reverse complement.
TCAACCTGGTTTCTGAGAGGGATTGCTCAAATTGCACCCAATGCTTGCAGTAGAAATGGACGTTCCAGTCCACTATACAAGCCATATGGGTGGCTACATAGTATGAGTAAAAGTCTGGAAGACTAATACCTCCTTTTGCCTTGGGGAGAATCAGTTTCTCCCAACCAATGCGGGGAGTTTTGTGTTTCCAAAGGAAGCTTATGCAGATGCCATTGAGTTTCATGAAGAATGAAGGGGGCAGATGTATAGGGAGGGCCTGCATGTTGTAGAGTAGACGGGGAAGAATTGTTAATTCCACAAAGAGTTTATTGAGAAAATAAAAAGGTGTACAGTCTCGTTTAAAGGACCAAGTTTTACAAACATTTTAGCTTATGTAGCTAACCATAATGCCGTAACATATAAAAGAACATTTATTATGAAAAATATAGAGAAAAAAAGAAAAAAAAATTCACAACAATGTGCTGGGTAATAAGAGAGTATTAGGTTAAGAGATGCCGGGGGAGACGACATCATGGGTGATTGTTGGTTTTGAGTGAGGGGAGGGGTGTAATGCCCCTGGTGGAGACCGAAAAGAGAGATGAAGAGGGGAAGAAGGGACTGGGGAAGGTATAGGATAAGTGGGGTGTTGGGGGGGTAGGGAAGGTGAGGGTGTGGCTTAATAGAGTCCCGTGCGCATGCTTTATGGTCTACTAGTGGAACAGCGAGTTTGGGGTTGCAGGCGTCTAGCAGACAGGGTAGGGTGACCGGTATCAGGTTGTTATGGTTTGCAGATGGCTCGGTATGTATCAGTGCTCTAGAATAGAATCCAGGGCAACCAGATTTTATGATGCTTGTTTAAATTATCCGAGGATATTGCTATCAGTTCCTCTATTTCCATAGTTCTATTGAGTCTGCTGAACCAAATTTTGGGTGAGGGAGCTGACGTCTGCTTCCAAAGAGTTGGAATGCACATGCTGGCTGAGGTTATCATGTGCATGGCTAGGGATTGATGGTGCAGGTGTTTCATAGGTTCTGAGTAATGCAAGACATATTGGTGTAGGGAGAAGTCTATTGGGTGTGGGGAGACTTGTCTTATTATGTTATGGACCTGTCCCCAATACCCCTTGATAATTGGGCAGTCCCACCAGATGTGTTGCAGTGTACCCCCTGGGTTCCCACATCTCCAGCAGACATTGGGGCACTGAGGGAAAAATACATGGAGTAGCGCGGGTGTTCTGTACCAATGCGTTAGCACTTTGTAGTTATGTTCCTGGATGGATACGTTGCGAGAGCTTTTGTGTGCTGTGAGGCAGATTGTTTCCCAGTCTCTGTCGGGAAGTATGCTGGTGGGCGCTATTTCCCATATTTTTCTGATGGGGGCTAATTGGTATGGTGTGTGGGAGGAAAGCAAAGCGTGTAAGCTTGCGATGAGGTGTGTCTGAGGTTGGGATTCGCAGAGTTTCTCAAACGTAGTCAAGGGTCTGAGATATAGGTTTTTTTCCTTTGAGCATGTGAGGAAATGTCGGATCTGTAGATATGACCAGTTAGGAATTGATTCAACGATATTGGTGTTGACAAGGTCTGATTTGGTGCGAAAGGTTCCCCGGTCAAGAAAATGATGTGCTCTTGGGCGGGAGTTTAGTGTGAATTTAATTCTCATATCAGCGAGACCCGGGGGGAAGCTAGGGTTGTTCAGGATAGGGGTCATAGGGCCTGGAAGGGATGACAATGCAGAGGATTTTGACAAGTCCCGGAGGCACTGGAAGGGAGGGGCGATCAATGGGAGAGTTTTGATAGATATTTCCTTATCCTGTTTCTGAAGCCAGATTGTGTCTTGAAGAGGGTGTTTGGGAAGTGATTGTTCAAGGGGGACCCAATCTTTGATTTTTTCGTGGACGTGCCAGTCAATTATTCTAGCTAATAGCATGGCCTTGTGATACCTTTGAAAATCCGGCAGGCCGATGCCTCCCTTATGCTTGGGGGCGGTGAGTCTAGATAGGCTAATTCGAGGTGGGTGACCTTTCCATAGAAATGCGCTTAGTTGGGATCTGATGGAAGAGAAGAATGATTTTGGTAGGGCGATGGGTATTGCCTGTGCTATATACAAAAACCTGGGGAGGGATGTCATTTTGATCGTAGCTGCCCGTCCAAATCAGGAAAGGTTCAATTTACCCCAAGTGTGCAGGTCTTTCGAAAAATCTCGCAAGAAAGGAAGGAAGTTTAGTGTGTAAAGTCCTGTTGTCGAGGTAGGGAGTTGTATACCTAGGTATGGGATTGCATCTGACTTCCAAGTGAAAGAGAAGGAATCAAGGCATTTTCTCACTGCGGTATCAGGTAGGGAGATGTTAAGGGCGTATGATTTTTTTAATGTTGATTTTAAAGTTAGATATAGCCCCGAAACGGGAGAGCTCTTTGAGGAGGTTAGGGATGGTGGTGTCTGGTTTAGTTAGAAAGAGAAGTATATCATCGGCAAAGGCCGCTATCTTATAGGTGCGATCGCCGATTGTGACTCCCGTGATATCTGGGTTTGTTTGAAGGCAAGTGAGAAAGGGTTCCATGGTAAGGATAAAAACTAGCGGGGAAAGGGGACAGCCCTGTCTGGTTCCATTTTGGATGGGGAAGGCGTCCGACAGGTGGCCGTTTATCTTGATTCTGGCATGTGGGTTCGTGTATAGGCTCAGCATGCTGTTTAGCATAAAGTGTCCCAGTCCCATTGAAGAGAGGACTGCTGCCATATAGTCCCAAGCCACTCTGTCGAACGCCTTCTCCGCATCCGTGGATAGGAAGAAGCCTTCTGTATTTGTCTTAGCTAGCCAGTGCTGGATGGTAAGAGCCTTGATGGTGTTGTCCCGCGCCTCTCTACCGGGGACAAAACCCGCTTGATTGTGGGATATCAAATTTGGAATGAAGGGAAGGAGTCTATTGGCCAATAGTTTTGCGTAAATCTTGATATCTACATTTAATAGAGAGATAGGTCTGTAATTTTCAACTAGTGTGGGGTCTTTGCCTTTCTTATGAATAACCGATATGTGAGCTTCTAACAAATCTTTAGGGGTCCCTTCACTTCGTGTAGGGAGTTAAAAACATTCAAGAAGTGTGGGGCCAGGATATCCGCATATGTCTGGTAATATAGACCAGTGAGACCATCGGGGCCTGGGCTTTTCCCGGGTTTAAGGCTCTTCAGGGCAAGCCGGAGTTCCTCCGGATTAAGGGGGGCGTTCATGGTGGCGATTTGATCTGGAGAGAGTTGGGGGAGTTTGTGTTCAGAAAGGTAGTTATTAATGGCATTGATCCTGGAGTGTGGATGCTGGGAGTGGTTAAGTTGTTTGGGTAGGTTATATAGCTTGGAATAATATTCAACAAACTGCTGCGCTATATCTTCAGTCTTGTTGAATTTCACTCCCGAACGATCTGTGATAGAATGAATTGTCATTTGGGCCCTTTTGCCTCTAAGTAACCTAGCTAGGAGTTTACCACTCTTGTTGGCTTGGGCGTAAAAATGTTTCGTAGTTAGCATGAACTTTCTTTTGACCTGTCTGTCCAATTCCTCCAATAGAGCTTGTCTTGCCAGTGTCAGGGCTGCGTAATCTTTTTCAGCTCTGCTCCGTTTATGGGAGGCCTCCAGTATACGAACTTGGGAAGTTAATGCCACAATTGTGGCCTGTCTTCCTTTTTTCATTTGAGATGAGAGTGAAATGCATTTGCCTCTCATGACGCATTTATGGGCCAGCCACTGGGTCAAGGTCGAAGTCTCTGAGGAGGAATTGAGCACAAAATAGTCCTTCAGTGTTAGCTGTAGGGTCTCTTTACTTGCCAAGTCGCTTAGAAGCTGTGGGTCCAGTCTCCACCCGTGGTGTCTCTGTTTTGAGTTGGGAAAGTGGAGGGTCATAGTAATGGGGTGGTGATCGGAAATATACATGGGCTCTAAAGAAGCATCATGAAGGTGAGTGAGGTCCGTTTGGGTGATAAAAAGGTAGTCAATACGAGAATATTTGTTATGGGGAGGGGAGTAATAGGTATAGTCCTTGGAGTCGGGGTTAAGAATTCTCCATGTGTCGTGTAGAGATAGTAGGTGTAGCTGGCTCTTAATTTGGCGAAGGGCACGGTATGGAAGGGAGGAGGATCCGGTTGATGAGTCGAGATTGGGACAGAGGGGGACGCTGAGGTCGCCTCCGAGAATGGTCAGGCCTTCGTGAAACGGGAGGAGTCTATCTAGTACTTTCCTTATGAATGGAACCTGACCGGTATTGGGAGCATATAAGTTAGCGAATGTCACTGGCCTGTTATGGAGATGTCCTTTAAAGAGTATATATCGCCCTTCCGGGTCAGCTAGCTGGGCAGAAAATTGAAATGGGAGATTTTTGGCGATAAGGATGGTAACTACTTTAGTCTTCTTGAGTGGGGAGGGGGCATGAAAAGCATGTGGATATCTTTCGTTGTAGAATTTGGGGATATTTTGTGACTTGAAGTGTGTTTCCTGTATAAAGACTACTTGTGCTCTAAGCTTAGATGCTTCTCTAAGGACAACAGATCTTTTTTCCGGGGTGTTAAGGCCCCTAACATTTAGGGACATGACCTTTAGGGTGTCTTGGGTGTTCATCTTGTCGCCAAGGGCTTGACGGTAGTGAAGAATGAGTGAATAAAAAAGGGGGGCGTGGGCGGGGGGTGGAGTGGGTCAGGAGAGGTCAAGGGGTGGGAAGGTCAGGACCGTGGGGGTAGGTGAAAGGGGTAGAAGGGTCGTGTGGGCGATGGAGTTAATCACACTCCGGACCACAGTATAGGACCCCTGAAGGGTATCGGCTAGGCGGGTGACCAGCCGAAGTGGGGGTTAGTGGAAGGGCTCGGTGGGCTATGTAGGAGGTGAAAGGCCAAAGGCCAGCGGGGGGAGCAGCGCCTCCGGAACGCACCCCAAAGAGGGGGCGCCGGGGACCGGTTTAGCTAGCTCAGTTCTAAGATGTGATGGATCGAGTTTAGGGGAAGGATTTAAGAGCGTGTTGTCTCTGTCAAGCAGGACAGGCGCCAATTCCCGCCCGGGCAGGACAGAGTCGCCATCTGCCAACATAAATCAGTGGGATAGTAGGTTTTCGAACTACGGGCAACCTTGCAGAGAATGGTAAGTATTTGACATAATCAATACAGTTTAATAGTTGGGTTTGCAAGTCCGATGGAAATGTGTATTACCCATGTAAGATAGGGACACAACGTGCCGTCTAGTATGTGTCACGATGCGGAGCCACCGGTCCGAAACACTGCCGATCTGGTCAGCGCCTCGGGGGGCGGCAGGTCAGCAACGCAGCCCATAAACAGAGAATTAATAACAGAACAACAACAATAATGAACATGTAGAAATCAAACCTGTCTCTGTTACCAAAAATTTGGAAACCCGGACCTTTAGAAGCGAGCCTGGGAGCAACCTATAGGGAGGCCCCCAAGCCGACCTGGCCACGGGTCTGGCAGAACTCCGCCCTCCTCTTCCGCATGTGGGCTCTGTGGGGTGGAAACAAGGTGAGAGAGATGGAGCCCTAGACCGATTCAGATTGTCCTGGTCTAGTTGTGCTGATCAGTTAGTACCACAAAAAAGCGTATTGAGCATGCAAGCAAAAGAAAGGCGTCCACAGATACAGAAGGGACAATGTGTAATGGATGTGGCAACATTGGTTCTGTGGGTCAGCCGACATGAAGCTGTGGGGTGGGATTAGAAGAATGTTGCTGTGTTGTCTGTCCACGGTTAGTCTTTAGAAGGGGTAAGGCACATTGTGGTTTGGGTGAACAAAATATTGGCTTGTCTCTTGTGCAGATCAGTAACGGTTGCAACAAACAGTAGGGCTAGCACTTTGGAGTAGGCCACTGATGACTTGGAGAGGTTGGAGCATGAAAGTGAGCCTCATCTAGGTCTCCTGTACTTGAACAGGTTCGGGGATGTGGTCCTCTTGTTGCTCGTCTGGAGCTAAAGTGACATGATCTGGTCTTCTGCGATGAGAAGGGGTAGCGCTTGGTCTCCTTCCAGGTGTATGTAAGTCAGAATCTTGTGGAAGCATCTCCTCCCATAATGATGGAATTGTAAATTCCCGGTACCAGTCAGGAACTGGAATAGGCCTCATGTTGACGTGTTCGAAAAAGTGAGGGAGATCGGCAGGAGTCTGCAGGACAAAGGTGCGGCCCTGGACGGTAACGGAAAGACCAAAAGGAAACCGCCATTTGTATACCAAACGTCTCTCTCTAAGTGCTGCCAATATAGGGCGCAGAGCTCTTCTGTGGTTGAGCGTGATCTGGGATAAATCCTGGAATATTTTGATTTCCGCTCCATTGAATAAGATTTCCTGTTGGTCGCGAGCACGGATAGCTACCTCTTCCTTCAATTTGTAGTCCGTGAAACAACAGACAATGTCTCTCGTAGGGTCCCCCTCCCTCCACCTGGGTCGAAGAGCTCTATGAGCCCGCTCGAACTCTAACGGTGTGTCTTGGGGTCTTTCCAGGATATTGTTGACCAGGGACTGTAGAGCAAGAGGGATTTGATTGTGTTCGATACTTTCGGGGACCCCGCGGATGCGGAGGTTTCTCCTGCGGCCTCTGTTGTCGAGGTCTTCAAGTTTCCTCTGTATATCTATGAGGTGAAGGTGATATCGGGCGCCGTGTTGTTGGAGTTCCTGAATGTCGGCATTGGGGCGACCAGCTGCTCTTTCGACTTCCTCAAGTCTGTCGTTAACCCCTCTAAGTTCATCTTTGAGGTCGGACACGGCGTCCGATAGTGCTCCCTTGATGTCAGCAGCCAGGGACTGAAGGTCCGTGACCTTAGGCATCTGGTTTATAAGGGTGAGCAGTGTCTCTTGGTCCGCCAGTTGTTTGTTCTTCTGGGTGCCCTCAGATTGCCTGCGAGCCATGGCGGATGGTGAGGAGTGACATGTAGAAGGCTCAGGAGCAGAGGGAGGTTGTGAGCGGAAGAGGTCAGGTAGATTGTGGCCCGGTTGGGAATATGGGGCGCTAGAGAAGGGTAGTTGGTGGCCAATTTTGCCCATCACAGTCATATAAAAGGTAGGTTCCCCACAAGAGTGAAGGCGCACCCCCCGTGGTGCCACCAACCCTAGGTTATGTTGCCATCCTCATCTAAATGTGGCTGGAAAGGAATGAGAGCAGTGTGGTGGATTAAGTGTCCTTCAAAGTCCAGGCCTTGATCCGCAGGGGCCCTAAAGTACTGTGCGGCTCGCTGCGGGAGAAGATGGGGGTGTTGTGGTCTCCAGTATAGCCTGGTCTGCTGTTATGTCGGCCTACAAGGCCGGGGTAGTCCTTTAAGGGGCCGCGGCCTAGTCGCGGGAGAAGCCGCGGGCTCAGGTGGGGTCAAGAGCAAATCAGGCCTGATCTGCAGGGGGGGAAGGAGGGCTCCCCATAAGCCTCATCCCACAGGTCAGGGTCTCAGGATGGCGTCTGGATGAAGGTCTGAAGCAGCCGCGGCCTAGGCCGCAAATGAAGCCGCGGCCTCGATTTTGGACCCGGCGGAGGACGGGCGCAGGCAGGCAAGATAAAGAGTCCGGGGCGTAGAGGGATACACTAGGGATCCGTCCAGGTGGGTTTTAGGCTCTCACCCGTCCTTGGGAAGGTAGGATGGCAATTGATTGAGACTGGGAGCTCAGAGCTCTCCCAGAACACGTCCAGCGTCCACAAAGTCCAAGCCACGCCCCCGGGGAAGAATTGTTATCTTCAAGATGGAGGCCCTCCTGAACGAAGATAAGTGTGGTAGGTCCCAAGGATGCAAGTCATTTTGTATTTTCTGCAGCTCCGAGAGGAAGTTTCTGTGGTATAATTCCGAGAGTGTTGTTGATATCTGTATGCCTAAATAGGGTACGGCCGCCGAGGTCCATTTGAATAGGACTTCTGACATCTTTCCATTATGTGGACTGGGAGGGAAATATTCAGGGCATAGGATTTTGAGAGGTTAATTTTCAGGTTGGATAAATCACCGAATTGAGTAAGTACATCCAAGAGGTTTGGAAGGGAGATCAGTGGGGAGGACAGAAATAATAGGATGTTATCAGCAAATGCTGCAACTTTAAATTCATGACCTTGGATCTCTATACCTTAACATCGGAGTGGGCCCTAATTTAGTGGAGGAGTAGTTCTAATGTGAGTATGTATAGTATCGGCGAAAGGGGGCAACCTTGCCGAGTTCCATTATGGATGGGGAAGGCATCCGATAGGTGGCTGTTGACTCGGACCCTGGCAGTGGGGCTGGAGCAAAGAGAGTGAATAAGTGGCAACATCTGTTTACCCAGTCCCAAAGCCCGCAAAACTGCAAACATATAGTCCCAGGCCACTCTATCGAACGCCTTCTCCGCATCCATCAATAAAAAGAAACCCTTTTGCCGCGAGGATGTCAAGCAGTGGTGTATGTTTACTGCCTTAATGGTATTTTCCCTGGCCTCCCTGCCAGGGACAAAGCCTACTTGGTCTAAATCAATTCGCTAGAATTTTCGAGAATAACTTCACGTCAGCGTTCAAGAGCAAAATTGGGCGGTAGCTTGTGACTTCCAAGGGATCCTTTCCCTCTTTGGGGATTACAGAAATATACGCCTCAAGACTCGCTGAAAGGGTATTATCTGATTGGGAGAGAACGTTGAAGGCCTTCAAAAATCTCTCGCCCAGTAGGTCTGAAAAACTCTTGTAGTACAAGGCTGATAAACCATCTGGGCCTGGGCATTTCTCTTACTTTGTGGCCATCAAGGCTTCTCCACACTCTTCAATAGATAAGGGGGAGTCTAGGGAGGCAGCTTCTATCTTTCTGAGTGCCTTGGGGCAAAACTTGGCAAGGAAGTCTGAAATGAGCTTGTGCCTGGGGATGGGTTCAGTTTTGTTAAGTGAGTTTTGTTATATATTATAAAGCTTGCTGTAATAATTTGAAAATTGCTTTGTGATCTCGTCGTTTTTGGTATATATTGAGCCCGAGTGGACTTTGATGTGGTGAACTGTGCGATCTAGGGTTCGTTGTTGAGTGGCTTGGGCCAGAAGCCTACCCGGCTTGTTGCCCTGCTCGTAAAATAGTTTCTGAGATAGAATTTGTTGTTTTCTCGCGTTCTGAAACAGCAGGTCCCTCAGCCTAGCTCTGCTTTCAGCCAACTCTGCCCCTACTTGTAAAGCTCTTGATTGTTTATGCTGGGCTTCAAGGTCAACCACCTTTTGGGCAAGCTCCTTGATTTCAGCTTGGAACCTCTTTCTCCTCCTTGCCGCCAGGGAGATCATATGGCCTCTCACCACACATTTTTGAGCCTCCCATAGCATCAAGGGGGAGATATCAGGCGTATCATTAGTCAAAAAGTAGTCTTTGAGCTAAGTCTGCTGCGTCTCAAATTAGCGAAGCGTCCATACACCAAATTTTAGTGTGGGTAAATTGGTCGGGCAATTTGAGAGTTACAGTAATTGGGTTATGGTCCGAAAGTACCATATTCTCAATTGTGGCTTTGTGGAGGTATAGTAGGTCTGACTGTTTGATAAATAGACAATCAATTTGGGAGTGTCTATTATGCGGTGGGGAATATAATGTGAAATCCTTTTCTCTAGGAAACATTGTCCTCCATGTGTCATGCAACGTCAACACGGCTAGTTGAAGTTGAGCCTGTTTGAGTGCAGAGTATGGGAGCACTGTAGCGTTATTGGAGATATCAAGGAGTGGGTCCAGGGCTAAGTTCAGGTCACCCCCAAAAATCAGGAGGCTTTCCTGAAACAAAGAGAGCTTTAGGAGTGTTTCTCGTAAGAATGGGATTTGCTTCACATTCGGGCTGTATACATTCACCAAGTTCATTGGTTTGTCTCGCCATGTGCCTTAAGGAAAAGGGATATTAAGACCCTTATTGTTGAGGGAATATACTTTAAGTTCAAAGTGGGAAACGCTTTGTCTAAGGGGCTTCATCGTAGTTAGATCAGGAATATCTGGTCACACCGACCACGTACCTCTTATGAAAATCCTATCAGGGTAGGAGATGGGGGTGGGTGGAAAAGTGAGTGTTTAGGAGGAGAAGAATAAGAAGAGAGGGGACTAGAAGGAGAAAAAAAGAAAAAAATCCCCCCAACTGGTGGTCAGTAGGGTATGTGTATATAGCATGTCACGGAGAGCTGTCCCAACCTTGGTGAGGTATTCGTGGGCTTGCACCCAGTGGGCTCTACTTCACCTAAATTCTAGTGGTCAGTAACCAGAGGTGGCACTTAGTTCCTGCTGGCGCACCTAAGTAGTGACAGTCAGCAGGTTCAAACCGCAGAACTGTCCGTCCGGTGGGGTCCAAGAGGAAACCAGTCACTCTGATGTGGGGAGTAACTGAGAGGGAACCTAAATGTGGTTACAGGCGACCCCTGCCTCTAAAGAGGGGACCTAGATCAAGGGTAGTTAGACACCTAAACCCCAGGGGGAGGACAGCGGCACCCAGGACCCCCCCCGCCCCGCTATGTGGGGGCAGCGGGCCCCGCCTCGCTGCCCCTCCCCCAGGGGCCACACATCTGTAGCACAAAATGGCTAAAGTGCAGCCACAGATAATAAACAAACTGTAATCATTAGACATAAAGCATGAAACATTGAGTAACTGGTGTGCCCAGTAAGATGACGTAGTGACCAGGGAACCGTCCCCAGCTGCCGAACTCCTCCCCACCATCTCTCCTGGGAAAGGATGAGTACAGGGAGAAAGAAACCTGTTCAACTGCAGAGAAAAAAATTGGGAACCCAGTCAAGAGGTTGTGTGTCCATCCCTTCACCAGTAGGCTATATGGATGGTCTAAATGGGTCCCAGACACAATAACAGAGAAAAACAAAAATAAACATGAGTTAAACCTTGTAAAATAGCAAACAGCATTTCCTAACGTGGAGAAACTTGACTACCTAGGGTCCGAAGAGCATCTCACAGACATGTCCCAGCAGTGTGCTGATTGCGTACATTGAGGTCTTCTGCAGAGGTTAGAGATATGAGAATTATGAGTGATTCTCTCCTATTCTTGTTTAATGTGGGGGTAGCTTCTGAGGGTGAGTGAGTCTGTCTGTGAGATGTCTTAGATAACCCCTTCCTTCATAGGAATAGCTGGTTTTTGAGTTTAGGAATTACCAAATACCGCTACCAAATACTGCATTGTGCTAATGTTGGTATGTGTGCTAGTACCCATTGACTGAGTTGGATGCGAGCAGGGAAATATCCATTATACCGAGCACACGGCTATGGTCCTCACTTGGCACAAAAGGTTCCTACATTGCATGGTTACTCTAGGCACCAAGAATCTGATGGCTCCTGGGGGGTAGCGTTTAACAGAAAGTGCTTCAAGGGTATTCTGTTATGTAATCTGGTGGCCAGAGAATAACGAGAGTGTTTGAGCCATGCAGTCACATATGAGAGTTTGGTTTAGGGCTCTCGTCATGTTATCACTTAGTCTTAGCCTTAGTAAAGTCAAAACTGCCATCAGGAGCAACTAGGACAGTGAAGTCCGCGGAATGTCGTTGTGAAGGTCTTATGATGCATCAGAAGTTCAGGAAAGGATATGGTGTATAGCCATAGGCCGCCCATGCGGCTGGCGCCAGAGAGGAAAAACATATTGTATATCCAGAACTGTGTAAAAGGGAGGAAAAAAAGGAGCAAACAGTACAAAGTGATAAAGTGGGTTAGGATGTGCGATCTCCATCAGTCTCTGGGATCAGTTTTGCATCTTAATGAAGTAGGAAAGAGCCTGGGTGCAGCTTCAGTTTCCATATCTCCCCAACATCTGCACGGGGAGCATGGTGCATTGTGCATCAGACGTTCAGGAAAGGATATGGTGTATAGCCATAGGCCGCCCATGCGGCTGGCGCCAGAGAGGAAAATCATATTGTATATCCAGAACTGTGTAAAAGGGAGGAAAAAAAGGAGCAAACAGTACAAAGTGATAAAGTGGTTTAGGACGTGCAATCTCCATCAGTCTCTGGGATCAGTTTTGCATCTTACTGAAGTAGGAAAGAGCCTGGGTGCAGCTTCGGTTTCCATATCTCCCCGACATCTGCACGGGGAAGAGGGTGAAGTTCTGCAACGTCTTTGGCATGTCCTCTGGTGCCATGGGGATTCCTCAGGGTGGGTGGAGATCCATGGTTCAGCCTGTAGGAGTGCGTTGTACAATTCGGGGGCCTCTACCTTCGGGATAGCCAAAGTGTCACAAAAGCCCTGCAGGTCAGCAGGTGTTCTTAGCAAGGCGGTGCGATTGACAGACATGGCCTGTAAGCAAAATGGAAACTTCCATTTATATATAATGTGCTTGTCTCTGAGCACTTGGAAAAGGTGACGTAGTTCTTGCCTGTGCTGCAGCCTAATTGGTGACAGGTCTTGACATAATTGAATGCGGGCCCCATCATGTCTCAGGTGTTCATGGTTACGTGCAGCCCAATGTCTCTTGGGGGCTCATTCTCTTGCCCTCGGGGTTGTAGAGCATGGTGGCACCTTTCCATTTCAATTGGGGTGTCTAAGGGTCTCCCTAAAAGAGAGTTGAATACGGCCCACACTGCTGCTTGTAGTTGGGGACCCTCCACCGACTCTGGTAGCCCCCTGAGCCTTATGTTGTGACGTCTCCCCCGGTTTTCTAAATCCTCCAGGCGTCGGTGCATCTCAAAGATGTGCTGATTTTGTATAGTGGAGGCCCGCTGTACTTGTTGTATGGCAGCGCCATGAGTCATGGCGGTCACCTCCACGTTTTCAAGTCTGCCAGCTACTGCCCTTAGATCAGACTTTAGATCTGAGATGGCGGCGGATAGCATGTTTTTTATGTCCCTCGCCACCATCTACAGATTAAAATACATATCAGTTGCGCTAAAATAATGAAAAACAAGTGAATAATAGATAAATTCAAAGAATCAAAAAATGTCCGTGAAAATGTCCAGAAAAATAACCCAAAGTGTGCTTATGAATGGGTATCCAAATACTCAATGAAGGATCTGGCGCCCAAATATAAGTGATGTTGATCCCAGGATCCAAGAAGAAGGCAGGAAAAAGAAAAGAAAACAGTTCCACACTATTCAATATGATGAATGTTCTATATAGTGTTCCTTAGCCCAAGTTCACCCGAAGTTAAGTGGACCAGCACCGGAGATAGATACACCCTTAGAGTCACTCAGAGGTACTCTTACCAGAAATAGTTGATCTGCTATCGCTAACAGATCAGGGACACTAGCAGAAATAACCCTCTGCGGGGTATCTGTATGGTTGTACTCCTCTCCTTCCGATGGTCACAGCAATAAATCAGACAACTTCTCTTCAGTCTCAATCATTAATAACATCGCTCCACAATGAAACACCATAAAGAGAAGAAGAATTCCATAGTGTAACTCCGTTAAGCATAAGTTTATTTCAAAGTGTTAAAAGTGGGTACTCACATTTAGACAGTAATAGTATCGCATTTAAAATTGCCGGCAGCTAGCTTAAAACACAGCGTTCCCGTTCCTGTATGCGTGTAGGCGTGGTGACGTCAGACGTGGCTCTGCCCTACATGTTTCGTCAAACGTGACGTCGTCCAGGGGCTGGACAGATTGGCCATGCTCAGGATAGGTATCTGAGGGTGCATTGAGGTACCTCGGAATGATGTGCCACTGCCATCCTGTGGTCCGGGCCATGTGGCATTACTACAGTCCGTGGCTTGAGCTAAGGCCTGGACGTCTGGCTGCTGGGAGCGGAACATGGCGGGGATCGTTCTTCTCAGCTGCATGGAGGAGTCCTCCTGGGCTTAGGTAGCTGAAGGGCCGCATCCTGCCATTAGTCTGGAGCTGTTGTGGCGCTGTTACCCGCTGATGGAAGCTGATTAGAGGCAGAGGGAGCCGGAGCTTCACTAAAGAGCGGCCATCTCAGTCTCCTGTCAGGCCACACCCCAGGATGTATATATTTTAATATACCACGTCAAGTGTACACTGATATCTAGTACACTGTGTATATATATATATATATATATATATATATATATATACAGTATCTCACAAAAGTGAGTACACCCCTCGCATTTTTGTAAATATCTTATTCTATCTTTTCATGTGACAACACTGAAGAAATGACACTTTGCTACAATGTAAAGTAGAGAGCGTACAGCTTGTATAACAGTGTAAATTAGCTTTCCCCTAAAAATAACTCAACACACAGCCATTAATGTCTAAAATGCTGGCAACAAAAGTCTACACACCCCTAAGTGAAAATGTCCAAATTGGGCCCAAAGTGTCAATGTTTTGTGTGGACACCATTATTTTCAAGCACTGCCTTAACCCTCTTGGGCATGGAGTTCACCAGAGCTTCACAGGTTGCCACTGGAGTCCTCTTCCACTCCTCCATGAGGACATCACAGAGCTGGTGGATGTTAGAGACCTTGAACTCCTCCACCTTCCGTTTGAGGATGCCCCACAGATGCTCAATAGGGTTTAGGTCTGGAGACATGCTTGGCCAGTCCATCACCTTTACCCTCAGCATCTTTAGCAAGGCAGTGGTCATCTTGGAGGTGTGTTTGGGGTCGTTATCATGTTGGAATACTGCCCTGCGACCCAGTCTCTGAAGGGAGGGGATCATGCTCTGCTTCAGTATGTTGCAGTACATGTTGGCATTGATGGTTCCCTCAATGATCTGTAGTTCCCCAGTGCCGGCAGCACTCATGCAGCCCCAGACCATGACACTCCCACCACCATGCTTGACTGTAGGCAAGACACACTTGTCTTTATACTCCTCGCCTGGTTGCCGCCACACACGCTTGACACCATCTGAACCAAATAATTTTATCTTGGTCTCATCAGACCACAGGACATGGTCCTTAGTCTGCTGGTCTTCAGCAAACTGTTTGCGGGCTTTCTTGTGCAACATCTTTAGAAGAGGCTTCCTTCTGGGACAACAGCCATGCAGACCAATTTGATGCAGTGTGCGGCATATGGTCTGAGCACTGACAAGCTGACCCCCCCCACCAATTCAATTTCTGCAGCAATGCTGGCAGCACTCATACGTCTATTTCCCAAAGACAACCTCTGGATATGACGCTGAGCACATGCACTCAACCTCTTTGGTTGACCATGGTGAGACCTGTTCTGAGTGGAACCTGTCCTGTTAAACCGCTGTATGGTCTTGGCCACTGATCTGCAGCTCAGTTTCAGGGTCTTTGCAATCTTTTTATAGCCTAGGCAATCTTTATGTAGAGTAACAATTCTTTTTTTCAGATCCTCAGAGAGTTCCTTTGCCAAGAGGTGCCATGTTGAAATTCCAGTGACCAGTATGAGAGAGTGAGAGTGATAACACCAAATTTAACACACCAGCTCCCCATTCACACCTGAGACCGTGTTACACTAATGAGCCACATGACACTGGGGAGGGAAAATGGATAATTGGGCCCAATTTGAACATTTTCACTTGTGTACTCACTTTTTGTTGCCAGTGGTTTAGACATTAATCGTTGTGTGTTGAGTTATTTTGAGGGGACAGCAAATTTACACTGTTATACAAGCTTTACACTCATTACTTTACATTGTTGCAAAGTGTCATTTCTTCAGTGTTGTCACTTAGAGATATAAGAAAATATTTACAAAAATGTGAGGGGTGTACTCACTTTTGTGAGATACTGTATATCTATCTATATATATAGATAGATAGATAGATAGATAGATAGATAGATAGATAGATAGATAGATAGATTTTTTTTTTCCCTACACTAACCTGTCTGCACTAACTGACAGATTTTTAACTATCTATCTGGTTAGCTATCTATTTTTTCTTTTTTTTTAACATATTTTAAAGTTAGCTATCTAAACTGCCTGTCTTCAGAAACCTATACTATCTCTCTAACAACGCCGACACACTATCATAGAGCCGCTGTACAAGTGTCTCTATATAGTGTGGGGCGTGGATTGAGACTGCTGTGCAGTGATTGGCTAAAGGCATCCTGCCTTTAGCCAATCAAAGCTCTCACAGCAGGCTGCCTGCTGATTGGCCAAAGCATGCAGGTCATGTGCATGCTTTGGCCAATCAGCGGGTGGCATTCCCCCGACATCTTAAAACATTATGGGGCATGAGCAGCAGCCGCGAATGCCCCATAATGTTCGGCTCATGCCGAACAAATGAACAGCAGATGTCCAAACTCGAAGCCCATCCCTACTGTTGAGTGGAAATCAAAGCGGATTATCTGTTCCTTCTAATAATACATAAACAGTAGACCCTGGCCCCTCATCTACAATCTCTCCTCTAACTCGCTTCTTGCCTGCATCTCTGACCAACACTTTGGCACCTGCCTGTATCAACGGGGATCAAAGTCTTTACCAAGTAACTATAGACCTGTTAGTTTAACTTCTATAGCTGGTAAGATACTGGAGAGTTTAATAAAAGACCACATAGATGAGTTCTTGTTGGATAAAAAGATTTTAAGCAACAGACAGCATGGATTCATGAAAGACAGAAGTTGTCAAACAAAACCTGATTTCATTTTATGAGGAGGTAAGTAAAACCTTAGACAGAGGGGTGGCTGTGGACGTGGTATACTTGGATTTTGCAAAAGCGTTTGACACCATTCCCCACACACGGCTAATGTGTAAGGTAAAGTCTACAGGCTTGGAAAGATCAATTTGTAAATGGATAGAAAACTGGCTAAAAGACCGAATTCAGAGAGTAGTGGTTAATGATTCTTATTCTGAATGGTCTAAGGTTATCAGGGGTGTACCCCAAGGTTCAGTGTTGGGGCCCTTACTTTTCAATATATTTATAAATGATATAGGGTCTGGGATTAAAAGTACAATTTCAGTGTTTGCAGATGACACAAAGCTATGCAGTGGAATAACTTCCTTGCAGGCTGTCTCCAACTTACAAGCCAACCTCAATGCACTGTCTAATTGGGCGACTATGTGGCAAATGAGGTTTAATGTTGATAAATGTAAAGTTATGCACTTGGGGGCTAAGAATAT
>BLSH010068836.1:49554-88899 GCA_018402905.1 Glandirana rugosa | reverse complement strand
CCTGCAGGAGGTCTTAGAGCGAAGGGCGCGCGGGGGACCCCGCGCGTGTGCCCTTGTAGGCACTGGCAGCCCAGGCCCCCTGGGCTGTCTAGTGCCTAGCGCCACTTACCGGCGACACTCGCCGGAAAGTGGTGCACTAGCGAGGCAGGTTACTGCCGCGTTAGTGTACAGTTGTTCGGCCGCGAAGGCGGCCGAAAAGAGAGAGGAGAGGCGTGGCGAGCCACGTCACACTCTCCTCTCTCCCCCCTCCTTTCTACACACGTCACGACACCCGCTACACATTACGGGTGTCGTGACGATTTACTGTCGTTGGGGGTGGTCGGTAGTTGGTGGGTTGATGGCTGGTGGGGGTTGCTGTCATTTAGCAGTGCTGTGGGCATTACACATCGCCCACAGCACTGCACACATCTTTCCTCCCCCCTCTCTCCTCTCACACTGCACCGAGCGGTGCGGAGAGGAGAGAGAAAAGCCGGCGGAAGCGCCGGCTTGTTGACATGTGATTGCGCCGTCATTGGACGGAGCGATCACGTGGTGAAAGGCCGCTCACAGCGGCCATTCACCGCGATCCGTGATCTGTCGGGTCCCCCGGACCCGACGGTCACGGATGTTCCCGTGTGCGCGCCCCAGGGGGCGCGCGGGAAGCGAGATTCTGGAGGACGTCCATGGACGTCCACTCAGAATAACCCGACCGCGCTGTGGACGTCTTTTGTCTATAGCGCGGTCGGGAAGTGGTTAAAAACCACCCAGCTGTCAGTGTAAATAATGACATGGTAAGAAGGATCCTCTTGAAGAGTCATCACTACAGCTTTCAACTCTGCATACTGACTGGACCCTCCAATTCTGGTCTCCTGCAGGACTGTGTCTGTACATGGGTTGTAGGTTGCTGCTGTCCATTTATGCCCAGACAAGGTAACTATGGCCGAACCATCAGTGAACCACGCTGACTCCTTCATGTCTTCTGACAGAGACTCAAAGGGCAGAGCCTCTTGTATGAGGGATTACTGCAGCACAGGAATTTCTTCTTCTGGCTGGGTGATGGTGAAAGTAACAAGCCTGTCAACTGTTTTGAAATGTCTCTGACATCCCCAGCTGCATTACCCCCTCTTTCTTGAAAGTACCACTTCCATTTCATCACTGTCTGGTTCTGGGCTACAGCTGCCCTAGTGGTCAGTCCATTATCTCTCACCCATGCTGCTTTTGGCAATGCAGTATGGATCGTGACTATGTCTTTTCCTGTAATGGTCTCTACATGTTGAAGTGCTATGTAGGCCCCAACCAGGTACTTCTCTAGGGGCATGTATCTCTTCTGTGCCCTGTTAGTTGTTTGTACCAAAATCCAATGGGTATTGCTCTCTGTCCTTTGTTTTCATTTGGCTGCCACAGACTCCAAGATATGGTACCATCCTCCTCCACTACATCCAGCTGAAATGGTACTCCTTATCTCACGGCTCCTAATACCTGATGCTGCAAAATAGCTTCTTTAACAGCAAGGAATGCAGTCCGCTGCTCTGAACCCCATGTGACATTGTATATATGCCTTAGAATCTGTCCAAGATGTGGGATGAACGATGTCCAAAATCTCACAACTCCAATGAACTTCTGTGCCTCCTTTTTGGTAGTAGGGGCGACAGCGCCAGAATAGTTTGCACAATTCTCTCTGGAATTTTCCTCTGTGGCCCAGGCTACATCATTCTTAGGAACTTCACCTCTGTGGCAGGTCCTTGGACTTTGTCTATGTTGACAGCCCACCCTCTGTTCTCCATGTGCTGTATCAGCAGGTGCAGTGTTTCAGTTACATCTTCTTTTGTTCCAGAGATCATGATGTCATCAATGTAGTGAAGCACAGCGACTTTCAAATTCAAGGTACTTAAATCTTGGGCAATCAGTCCATGACAAATCATTGGAGAATAAACATAGTCCTCAGGAAGCACTGTGAAAGTGTACTGGCAACCATCCCACACAAAGGCAAACTGGTTCTGACACTCTGGGTCTATCGAAATAGAAAAGAAACCATTAATGTCTATCACAGCATGATATTCTCCTGCCTCTTTAGCAATTTTCTCAACAATTGAGATCATATCAGGTACAGCTGACTTCAATGGAGGTGCCACTTTGTTTAGACTTCTGTAATCCATAGTCATTCTATATGTCCCATCAGGTTTCTTTACTGGGAGCACCGGAGATGAGAAAGGACTTACAGCAGTTCTAAAGATCCCTATACACAGTTCTTGAATAGTATCCTCAATTTCTTTGTGGCGTCCAGGAAGTCTGTACTGCTTGAGACAGACTGGCTTCTCTGGTGGAGGAATGTAGACAGGGGTCCATTTCGCATGACCTCTGACCACAGCCTTCACCGTTCTAACCAGATACGCTTTATCAGGATACCCAAATGTGAATGTACCCCGCTCAGTCTGAATAGCCTGACCTTGAAGTGCATCCTTCCCAAGAATATTTTCGGGTAACTCTGATAGCAAAACATTTGTCCAAAATCCTTGTCATTGCCGATAGCCAATTTCACCCATGTCCTAACTGCTGATGTGGTTTGCCCTCCCAAATCTTCTACTCCAGAATGAACTAAAGCCATCACAGTAGGAGAAGATGACTTCCCCCACCATACAGTGGCAGTTGCATATGGGCGTCGGTCTCCTGCTGTCACTGTCCTCACTGCTATTACAGGAGACCCACATTCCCTTCATAAAGGATAAGGAACCTCCCAATCTCCTTTTCTGAGTCTCTCTAACTCCTCCCCAGGATAAAGGGATTTGGGTTTTGGTTCATGTGCAATTTTGGGAATTGGTTTGGGGCTAACAGGAGGGGTCTGTTTCTTTTCTCTAAATCTAGGCTGATGTTATCTTCACTAGGAGTAGTGTTTCTAACCCTGGCAGTTTTCCACACTAAACCTTTCCACCTCTTCAGCATTTCTGCAGTAGAAATCCCATCTATCTCATCTTTAGGTACTCCTGCCTTTAGTAGGTGCACCCACATTTATTTCCTAGAGAAAACTAGCATGGTTTTCTCTTCACCTCCAGTCTTCTATACCCCATTCCATTTCTTCTCTGTTCTTTGATGCTTGTATACTTCCTGCCTGGCCTTGACCTTATCTACTGCCCTGATAGGTTTTTAGTCTCCTCCAGCTTCCACAACTATCTTAAAAGGGTAGTGGCTTCATAAATCTTGCTGTTTAATCCCAGGCCTCCCAGCAAGGACAATAAAGGAGACCTGAGATTAAATGGTGCAGACTTCATTAGCTTAGAGCACAGAGCAGATGTAAAGGGTTCCATATCTTGACCCATCCATTCAGGAAACGTATTTAATCTGGTTATACAACCCATCTCATGTAACCTGGAAATACCCTCTCCTATTGACCTCCAGGAGTAGGTATTTTCCAGGTCAGTAGGACTAGGGTATACTCTGACTAATCCTCTCACAAAGTCTAGCGGTGAAAAATTCACACTAAACTCTCTAGCATTTTGCATTGCCTGGCACAATTGTGGATCATGGGTTAACACTCCCATAGCCACTGCTTCCTTACCTGACAAAACAACACTGTCAGCCCCTTCATCCCACAAACGTAGGAGCCAACTCAATAGGGGTTCTCCAGACCTTTGTTTGTATTGTTAAGCCAGCTCGTGGAGTTCAGTTTGTGTACTCCCAAACTTCTTTAAATTCAACATCTCTGGGGTTGTGATAATGCAAGTACCCATCTGCCATATTCTCTCTATCATGTTGCCTTTTCCAATGCTTAGTAATGAGAGGTCTGGCTCACCTTTTCTTTCCTACTAGCAGATCATCATCTGACATATCAAACTCTATCTCCTCATCCTCACTATTATTTGAGGAGAGCACATTCTCACAGTCCCAGTTTTGGGATGTGACAATGGCATGTACCCTGGCTTTACTAACAGGTTTACGGCCCTTCCTTTTCCTTAAAGCATTAATTGATTTGGTCATGAGGGCTGCACACCACTCTTGCAAATCATCTACTGACTAGTAGTTGTACGAACACACTCTGCAGCAACTGCTAACTGGTCTTTTAATACCTTCATTTCTGTCTCTGCCTTCTCCCTCCTTTATGATTCAGTATAGAGCATGACGAAAATACCAACCCACTGTGGACACTGTTCTCTTCTCTTTTTTTCTTAAATCCAACCCCTTAAGGCTAAAATGTACAAAATGATCTGAGACTTTATCACCCCAAGATTTATTCTAGGGAGAAGCATACTTTACAAATTCTTTAGCAAGAGGCTCCCACTCATTGTCTCTGGCCCAGATAGGTAAGCTACACACTTCCCTCTGGTCATCAGAACCCTCTGCAGCTTTGCTTTTCCTAAACAGCTTACGCAGCATTTTTACCTAGCACAAGCTACACAACACACCACAGAAAACACAGGTCTGCTTCAGTTGAACTTTAGCACAGATCCTGGACGAGCCCCCACTTGTTTTGCTTGTGTCTATCTAGCAAGGTTACTGGTGGTATAAACAAGGAAGCTCAGACCTGTGCATGTGTATAAATGAGCTCTTACTGAACAAAAATGCTGTACATACAAAAGCTATTACAATATTAGGAATACAGTAAAAGACTGACAGATATCTATAGCAAACTAACAACCTAGCAAATAAGCAGAAACTATAGTCTATACACAGTAAAAGTATGCTTAAACATTACTTAACTCCAGTCACTGTGTTTGTGATCTCTTTGACAACCATTCTCCTTGAGATCAGGCACCACCTTGTTCACTGATTACATATGTTCCTCTTCGGTCTTAAGGCATGATGAGCGAGCTGTACAGCTTATGCCTGGAAACATTTATATAGCTCAGTTTGTTTATCATAACGACTGACTAACAGAAAAAAAATATCTGAGTGCATGTCTATGAGAGATGCATTCTCAAATTCAACCTCAAGATGGCACTCTGCCATCACAAATATATAATTGTTTACAGTATCTATAGAGACAATAGTTTCAAACTAATTTACCTTAACAACCAACTGCCAACTGTCTCATTGTTTCAGGACAGCCAGTGTTACCAAGGCATTCGTTTTAGAAGCATCTTTAAACAAACCTGATCTGTTAAAATTAGTTTGATAGATAAAGTCATTTGTTCAAATATAATATATTTTATATCAAATGCAACACAGGGTTTCAGAATCATTTTGAGAATTTTATAAAATCTGAAAAGGGAAACAAAAGCATCCAGAAAGCTTTCATCTTTAATCAATTTAGTTAGGCAATAGTGTGTCCCCCTTAAAGGGGCACCCCAGGCACAAGTACAAGATGCACAGTGTTGACCATAGTGTCTGGCACATACCAATATATGAGTTGCAGCATAAAAAGAAGGGATCAGCCCTGTTAACACACCTGCCCAGAGATAAGGTTTCTTACACTTAATAGTTTATAAAGTTGTCTGTGAATTTAGTTCCTCTGTAATTACTTCACTACTGTCATAAAAAAATGTTGAGAAGATGGATGTTCATTTTTACAATGTTGTTTATAAAAGTCATGGGAAGTAAGTTCTCCTGGTGAATTAAACAACTCCGATTAGAGACTAAAGGCAATCAGAGTGGTTTTGTGCCTTGTTACTGCTGTGACAGCTAATCACAGCAATCACAAATATAAATAGTAGTACTGCCCCTTCCTCCTCTGCTATCAATTTTCCCAATCCTCTTTCCTGACACAAGCACGACAGCATATACACATGGACTGTCTTCGCCCCCACGCCCAGTTCCAGGATCTGGTTACACTATAAAATCAAACACCTCCCACCAGGCAGCATTCTCCTTTTTTTCCTCACTGCTCAGCTGGTTATACTGATGCTGAAAGGCAGAAATTTTTCTTTTTCCCTCACCTTGCCGGATTCATCTGGCCAACCGCGCAGGTTCAAACTCTCCTGCTAGCGACGCTCCCCGCTGTACAGGGGGTAAATCTTCCTAGATGGGGGAGGCCTCCACCCCCCATGTTCCAGGGATTGGGGGTGGCAGGCGGCTGTTCTATAAGGATTGCTTCCTCATCATGTCTCCATGGATGGACTTTCAGTGGACTTCCTGTCGGCCATAAGGCATGGAGTTGGTAAGGCACCACATGGTGCACAAATGGATAGTATGCAGCTACAATTATGTGATTGGAAGTCTGCAGGTATATGCGATTAACCTGCACCTCTAAGCAGACATCACAAGGTGAAGACTGCTGTTTGGCCATGGTGTCAGTTCAGGCTGTGGTTGTGTCTGCAGGACTGCTAATGATTAGGCTGATAACAGGTGTTGCTGTGCTGTGCTGTGCTGAACCTTTTCCGTGAACTGAGCAAGGCTTGTCCCTGCAGGCTCCATGCAATGTGTTATGATCTAATGCTTGGTTGTGATAATATCCTCTACAGTACATTGTCTAAGGTAGGTAAGCTACTAGTGCCAATTGTATGGGGTCTGTTAACCCTTACTGCTTTCCATGTGACGCATAAATGATGCAGCAGAACCAATAACTGACATATGTACTGACAGCTATTGCTTACATGTTAGTTTTATGCACAGATCCTGTGATTGTTAGCATCAATTCATGTCACTTTGGCTTGAAATGCCTTTACACCTCACCTACAATTTCAGGGGGGTCTGTTTGCTGCTGGTAGTCGGATACTCCTGGGGTGCTGCGACTGGCTGCGACTAGCTGGCTGCGGGCTCTGGGACCTCGGTGCTGGGGGCAGATGGTATCCTACATAGGGGTGAATGGCATTCTGACTCTGCAAAGGGCTGCAGGGGAGTATGTGGTCTGGGGCTACTTAGGGGCCTACAGTCGCATCACCCTGGACGCACCAGATCACATTTGATCTGGGAGACTAAGCAGGGTCGGACCTGGTTAATGACTGGATGTGAGACTGCCTGGAGATGCCAGGAGTTGTAGAATACACCGTAGGTGGATATGCGATTAAGTTACTTGTAGTAGTTTTCTGTTGGAATGAACAATACTTCCAGAGATTATACCACTAGTATTTTAGCTCAGGGGTGAACCAGAGATGATCAGCTTACATAGAGACCAGCCATGTTCACTAAGGTGAGGGCAGGTAAGTACATCTGAAAAAAAAAAGAGTGCACAATATGGGCATATGGGTTGCAAAGCTCCCCAGCCCTCAGCACCAGCACCGCTGCCAAGAGGGGGGAAATGCAACCTGATCCTTCAACAGAGACAGGCCCTCTTTAGCCCTAAAGGAGTCGCTATGGAGTTAACTGCCAGGAGAGGCAGACAAAGTAGAAACTCACTGCAAATCATCGTAGTGACATTGGGAGTGCGGTGGCTGTGCGGCCGCCAAAATGCGATGCCAAGCTGCAGGCCAGAGACGGCAGAAAATGGGGCAGAGACTGCGAAGATCTAAAGTCTCCAATGGTCCAGAGGTAGGTGTGCTTAAAGGGGACCTCTACCTCAAAACTGTTGGCTAAGGAGTCTTGATCAGACTAGCCAGTGAGGTAAGCCTCATAAAGCGGAGGTAACGCTGTTGGATCTCTGTTCACCAAACCTCAGGTACTAAGCCAATCAAACAACCAAAGTTGTTAAGGGGTACCTCTACCTCAAAGAGGTCGGTCTAGGAGTTTCCACCAGAAGAACCAGGGGTGACGTCTGCCTACAGAATCAATATCCTTTGCAGGGGCTCGGGAACAGTGAACGAATGTGAATGAGGAAGACTTATACTACTATTGAGTATCGCGTGGCGGTCACCTGTGAAAATCATTTCAGTAGCCTGGCTCCCAAGAGCAGAAAAAGGTGGCCATTGAGGCAATTCAGCCACGGTGGAGGCAGAATGGCATACCGTTGAGCTGCTAGTCCGAGCAGGTCAGTTAACCCGGATGAGTTATCCCACAAAACGACACATACCTCTCTAAGATGGTGAATCGCCAATGACCAGAGGATAAGCAAAGTAACAAAGACGGAGTGACAGGTTAATCCTGGGAAAAACATAGAGGATAATGGAAGGAACCATAAGCATTATCTGATGCTAAAGCCAAGCTCTCTCCTTTCAGGGAGCAACAGAGTCTATTTGACCATGGTAACCCAGTAGGGGGCGGTCAACAGAATTATATGTAAATTCGGGAATGACAGCACGGGGCACACAGGAGTAGCACTTCTGTCTACCAGCACTGAGGTTCTGGGTGTGAATCTCAAAGAGTCCACTTCGGGTAGAGAAGTGGGCTGCGTCCCTACATTATGGAACAGGATTCAGGGCCTTACCTAAATTAACATTGGGAGGTCCTGTGCAGGTATGAGGCCATTGGCATGTACGTTCCTCCCCGCCAACACATTTCATTCCCTCTTAGACTCCCTAGAGCAAACAATGCTGGAGTCAAGCAGCACCACATCTGGTTCATCGGTAGACCACCTATTTAAGAAGAACATTTCAAGGAGTCTGCTCTCCAATATTCTTAGCCAAAAGTAGGGTTTTTGACTTTAAGCATAAAGAAGGATGAAGACCCGAGTTCATCAGATAGAACCATGACAAGTAGTCAAGCCATCAGGTGAGATGGCAGGTCGGCATGAGACCCAGCAGAGGGGAAAATACACACTTTGGTAGATCCATGTTCCTGCAAAGTACCTTCGCTGGGCTGTGTGAGAATGTCACTGCGAGTTCATTAGATAAAGGTTAGCCTTGCCACATATTCAAGGCAGTTGCAGGACCTTACGTCCAGTAGTGGCTGTGTTGCAAAACAAAGGGCTACAGATGTTCTTCTTTGGGCACAGCTGGCTGCCTCAACACTCTCTTCAGGCCTGACAAAAAAAAAAAAACTAGCCAGGCAATGTTCAAACTGGAAGGAGTCATTAACAGGAGAAGATTACGGTAGTCTTACCCTTTGGGAGGACAACCGTGTTGGAAATCTTGTTCGTTAATAGCTCGTTCCAAGCTGTGGCATCCCTCGGTCTAAGGGAAAGAGGGAAGGACCATGTATCAACCCAGGATCCAGCATCCTTTTATTGCAAGATACTGTACAGCATATCAAGAGACATTAAAAGAAAAAAAAAAGAAAAAGCATCACATGAACAGTGTGCAGATGGTGGACATGTTCGCACACTTCACATGCACTTAACTTTCACCATCCTTTGGTCTCAGGAGGC
This sequence comes from Glandirana rugosa, assembly GCA_018402905.1. Classification (NCBI taxonomy): domain Eukaryota; kingdom Metazoa; phylum Chordata; class Amphibia; order Anura; family Ranidae; genus Glandirana; species Glandirana rugosa. Next base: position 79,811 of record BLSH010068836.1, on the reverse strand, counting down.
CAGAGAGGAAGTGTATAGTAATCCAGAAGATTCAGAGTCTCACTGGAAGATATAGAACTAGCAGGGTCTATAACATGGAAAGCTTTGCTTCCCGCACCAGGAGCAAGTGACTCCACGAGGGAGACCTGGATGGTGGCCAAGCCAGTCAGGTCTTTCAGCTGTACAGCTACCTGGCATACCAGTCTAGTTACTTGTTGGGTAGCCATGCCAAGGAAGAACAAGATCAGAGTGGCAATGGTTTGTAAGTGGAAGTTGCTCAGAAAGCGCAACAAAAAGAGCTTCAGTTATGCGTGAAACAATAGCAGAACAGCAAGAGCCTATCTTCACTGTCAAGAAGGGAGGCAAACAAGTCAACTGTTGTCAGGCATCTCCCTTTGGGGTTTGAGTTCCTAGAAACCTCCGGTCAAACACCGTAAGATACAAGCCATTGGAGGTTGAAACCAAAAGGCAGTCCAAGTCGTTCTCTACAACAAAGAAGGCTATCAGGATATCAACCTGAAATTAACCGTGATGGCTTCCCTGAGGGGGAAGTAGTAGAACCACCAACACCCAACGGGGGCTGCCAATCAGCAAAGGGGTATATCTATTTCAGTCTCCAGGCTCCTTATCAGGGTCCACATTCATCCAGTAGCAAGAAGGATAATAGTGACCTGCAGGCCAGGATATCCTCAGGTACAGTGCGGAGTCAGGGTCCTCTTAGTCACCTTCCTGAAGTCTAAAACCTCGCACAGCGCGGTCAACGGTATCATCCAAACTTACACAAGGTATTCCTAGATGCTGAAGATCAAGAAGTAAAAGACTCATCTGGAGACCTCACTGTTAGGGTTAAACCCTGTTCAGGACACAGACATACCCCAAACTTCAGGTATACGAGAACATAGAAGACCTTGCAGAATTAAGGATGGAATCTTCTGTTCCCCCGGTGAACCGATCAAATCAGATGCAAGTAATCCTAGACGGGGAATTAAGCAATAGGTAGGCTCAAACGTGTCCTCACTCTTTTGCATATCTTGGTAACCAATCCAAGACCTGGGCAGACCCTTCCCTTGGGTCTTCCAAATAGTGAGGGACATGTTGTCTTACACTCCATTTAATCTGGAAAGGATTTCATCAGGGTGGTCAGTAACTCAGAAGCAGTAGTCCGTATGGCTAGAGGAAAGGTCTCAGATATCCAAGTGTCAAGCGTAATTGAACTTGTTGCTACCATTTTCAGGCAGAGGGGGCTCTTGTCTCCTCACCAGCACTACACGGTGGTCGGTGTCTTTTCAGAGGGATTAGACATCATCCGTCCAGCCTATCCAAACAAGTGTCCGAATTACCACAACATTGGAAATGGGTTTGAGGGCGAATGGATACATAGAAGTGGCCCTTCTACAAAGGATCAAACAAGGGGCTCATCAGGCCTAACAGCAACAGTGGGGGACAGTAGCCATCCAGTAAAACATTTGTCCTGTGCGGATCAAGTTGTTCAAGAGGGCTAGATGTCTAGGACAAATCCATCAATTTGAGTACAGAAACTGCTTACTAGGCAGATGTTTCATCCATGGACAGAACTCAAGGAAGTACCTCCAGAATTAAAAGATAACCGCAACATAGTCTGCACCTAACACATGTAGGACCATTTTAAAGTGGTCCCAACAGTTTTACCTACAAGTCATATCAGGCATTCAGTGGGATAAAGCTAATCCTCAATTTAAACACTTCAGCATTTCCCACCCTTGTCTTTTTGGTGATTGCTAAGTCCCATGGATATATGCTGTCGTGCTTGTGTCAGGAAAATGGAAAATTGTATACTTACCTGACGGTAATTTTCCTTTCCTGATGCAAAGCACGACAGCATATAGGCCCCTCCCTAAAGGCTTTGCAGTGATAATAAGTAACAAGAATGCTGCCTGGTGGGAGGTGTTTGATTTTATAGTGTAACCGGATCCTGGAATTGGGTGTGGGGGCGGAGCCAGCACATGCGTATATGCTGTCGTGCTTTGCATCAGGAAAGGAAAATTACCATCAGGTAAGTATACAATTTTCCATTTTCTTCCTCTTCTGTCAGCAGTTACCTGCCAAACGTGTAACTTAAACTGTTTCTATTGATTGGCAAAGAAAGAGGGACACACTAAAAAGCAAAAGGAGCACAGCGGCCACCAATGTTGTGGGTGAAAACACCACTGAGCACCCTCAGTTATGGGATGCTCCCCATTGATCACCAACATTTACGAAGGTGTAGTAGCTAAATGAACAGGCCTCCCAGCAAAGTTGTTACTTGGCTGCATCTAGTGTCGCTCCAGAGTTTGGATTGTGACCACAGAACAGCAATTCCATCTAGACCAAATGATTTTCTAGAAAGTAAAAAAATGCCTCCAATGACAGCTTCAAGCAAGTACATCATGAAACACCTGCATGGATAAAAAATATGAGGTGTGGAAAATAGGTAAAAAGTGTAAGTAAAAGAACTGCTCTGGAAATCAGTGGATGTGAGGGACCATTCCTCAAACAGGATAGACCATTGCAACCAGCAGAAAGGGGGTTCATATTAAGGGACATAGCAGCATACCATCCAAAAAAAGAAGTGTAACATTCATGGTGAGAAAATTTCAGACTGGGACTCTAAAATTACCTACAGCAATATCTATAAACAGATAGATGATGATGTGAAGGAAAATATAAAAAAAATATCAGAACTATGGTAAAAATGCTTGGGGCATTTAAAGAGATGCTAATAAATAATAAAATAAATTTCTGTAGCAGAAGGTTTTGCATTCACGCAGGATACTTCTATCTGATAATTCTATTCTTCTAGTACTGATCTGTTTCAGAAAATGGTGAATGAAAAACAAGAGCTTAGTGAATTTGGTGAAGTATCACTTTCCAAGGCATACCCAATCAAGTGCAAGATAATTAAATAACATTTTTTTTTTTTTCAAGAGATTTTATTGTTTTTTCCAGTAAATAACAGGTTACAGAGCAGAAATTTGAAAAGTTCTTTTGGTACATTTGTGGTAGAGTTACAATCAAGACATATAACAATGTTAACCAAAGGTGGGGAGCTGGGATGGGGGTGGGGGGATAGGGAAGAAATTGGTTCGAACTGGGGAGTAAAGGGGGGCAGAGGGTGGCTGCATACGTGGGTATGATCGGGAGAGTGTGGCAAATTCGGGGGTTTTTGAGAAGATTTTGTGGGTATTGGCAGACCTGATGGTCGTTGTTGGAGGTCTTTATCACAATTACTGTGGGGATGGATGGACCTCTGTCAGACCTTAAAATACTCAGTATAGATAACAGATGGAGGACGTACACTGAACATATAAAATGCATTCAATATGAGAGGGAGCAGTTCATCTCTAGTGGTTGGGTGGGGCCAGTAGTTTGTGTAGTTTTGACCAATAGTCCAGCCTTAGTACCGTTGTCATGTAGGGGACTATAGATCCAGGAGTGCTTCCGAGATTCAGGATATGGATGATTGGTCCACCCGTGAGAGGATTCGTTTGAGTCCATCGTGATATAGGTGAGGGGATTTTTGGAGGTGATCCCTTTCGCTTTGGGGGAGGGCTTGTTGCATGTAGATCCCCCATTTCTTGAGAAATCTTGTATTAGCAGAGATTGATGAGGGGTCCGAAGAGAGTTTATCCATGTACAGTAACCAGGTTAGGTCCTTTTGAACCAGGGGTAGGGATGGGCCCGGAGGGTGGGTCCAGTTTTTTAGGATGGCCTTTCATGCGGTTAGGAGGACCGTGTGTATCCATGGGACAGAGGAGTGAATAGCAATGTGGTGTGTCATCTTGTGACTACCGTGGTCCCAGTAGCCAAGTAGTAGAGTCATCGGGTCCTTGCTCAGACTTATATTGGTGATCCTGTATATAAAGGAGATGATGTGATCCCAAAAGGAGGCAATGCGTGGGCATAGCCAGAATCTGTGGAAGAAGGTGGGTTTGTCGGTAGAGCACAAAGGGCGGTTCCTGTGTTGTTTTTGTCCTTTATGAAAGGGATATAAGCCCTGTGCAGTAGTTTTAGTTGAGTTTCTTTCCAAGTTTCACTTGTGGTGTGACGTAGAACTGCATTGTAGCCTGAGGCTATTTTATCCTCCAGACCGTCAACAGGGAGGTCCTTGGACCATTTGGAAGCGACAGTAGCCATGGTAGATGTGGTAGTCATGGTCAACAGGGAGTTATAGATTGTGGATATGGATATCTTCTTGTCTGCCATCAGCTTATCTATTGATGAGGATTGAAAGTTCTTGGGGTTGCTTCCATGTGATGATTGTACATAGCTGATGCATTGGGCATGCTGGAACGCATGGGAAGATGGCAGATGGTGGACTCGAGACAGGATCGAGAAGGGTATCGGTCTGCCCGTGGAGGGATCAAAGAGAGAGGCAGAATTGGATAGTCCCCGGGTTTCCCATATGCGGAATGGTTGACTGTCCTGAGCTGCCGGAAAATCCGGGTTCCCTCTGATCGGGAGATGTTGGGAGATAAAAGGGGGGAGTTTTTGATATTTCCGTGCTTCTCTCCAGGCTAAGATCGTGTCCCTCAGAATAGCATTGTGTCTAAGGTGTATTGGCAACACCTTCCATTTCACATGTAGTATAGCGGAGAGCGAAAATGGGGCCACCATGTTGGATTCTATGTGGAAGTTTGAATATCGGGAGGATCGGGTTATCCAATCCATTCCTGTTCTAAGGAGGCTAGATATGTTATACAACCTGATATTAGGTAAGTTTACCCCTCCTTCACCTCTCGGGGAGTGCAGCCTCGCCAGAGCAATGCGTGGTCTTTTGTTTTTCCATAGAAATTTATTAAGAGATTTGTTTAAGCATTGAATGTCTTTGTGTTTTAACAACAGAGGAATAGTTTGCATCGGATATAAGAGTTTGGCAAAGCAGACCATCTTATAAAGGTGGCATCTCCCCAGGAGGGAAAGAGTGAGGTCCATCCATCTGGTTAACTCCTGGCAAATCTTGTGAATCAATGGAGGGTAATTGAGGGAGTAAAGGGAGGAGGGAGTTTTACCAATGGTGATCCCCAGGTATGTTATATGGGATTTCGCTAGGGTAAAGGGGGAGTCCTTGACCCACAAGGGATGTTTAGTGGTACCTAGTAGGAGGACTTCACATTTAGGGTAATTAATGCGGAGGCCCGAATAGGATCTGAAGGTGTCAAATATTCGTTTAATGGCGAGGACGTCGGCGGCCGGATCAGCTGTAAAGATGAGAACATCATTGGCGAATAGTGCCGTTCTCAGTTCCTATCCGCCGACATGGACGCCATGTAGGGGGGGCGCTGAGAGGAGGAACCTGGATAAGGGCTCTATTGCCAAGTTGAACAACAGAGGTGAAAGTGGGCACCCCTGCCTTGTCCCCTTGAAGAGACGAAATTCCGAACTTTGGATGCCGGAGGTCACTATCGAGGCCGTAGGGGCGGCGTACATTTGGCATATTAAATGCAGGAAGGGACCTTGAAATTTGAAGGATTCTAGGACGTGGTGAAGCCATTTAATTCTGACATTATCAAATGCCTTCTCGGCGTCTAACGTGAGGATAGCGATCTGTTCCTTGGGGTGTTTGTTAGCGTGATCTAATATAGTCAGGACTTTTCTAATATTTAAGGTGGCTGTTCTGCCCTTTACGAATCCGGATTGCGCCGGGTGGATGAGAGTTGGGATAATGTCTGCTAGTCTAGTGTCTATGATCTTTGAAAGGAATTTGGCGTCCAGGTTCAACAATGAGATAGGTCTGTATGAGCCCGGTTCTAGTGGGTCCTTTCCCTTTTTGCTTAATAATTTAACAATGGCTTGGTTGCGGTGGGCATGTATGTGCCCCCAGTCCAGATGCCATTGAATACCTCTAGTAGTGCGGGGGTTAGAGTCTCCTTGAGGAGTTTGTAAAACTCGCCAGTGAGGCCGTCTGGGCCAGGGGCTTTGTTGGGTGAGGTGTTTTGGATAGCCGTGGATATTTCTAGATCCGTGATTGGGGAGTTCAGGAACTGCAGTTGTTGAGGGGAAATGCGAGGGAGGTCTAGGGAGTCTAGGAAAGTTTTGGCAGCGTTAGAGTCAATGGTGTCAGGTGCGTATAATGTGGAATAGAAGTCTAGCAGAATTTGGGTAACGTCTTTGGGGGTAGATTTGATATTGCCCTGTTTATCTCTAAGAGAGGTAATATGCGTGGGGTGGTGCGGGCCTTTGCATAGCCTGGAAAGAAGTTTGCCTGACTTGTTCCGGTACCTATAATATGTTGCCTCCATTGATGCCCGTTTAGTCAGCTCCAGTCTGTCCGCCCAGTGATCGAAGAGGCGTTTGGCAGTAAGCCAGTTTTCCCTGTTGATCCGTGTGTTGGAGGAGGTTAAAGAGTGTTGTGCTATTTGGAGACGGGAGCTAGCTTCCCAGTATTCAGTGAGTGTCTTTCTTTTAAAGAAAGCGATGTAGGATATTATTTTGCCTCTAAGAAATGCTTTACCGGCCTCCCAGAAGAGATTGGGGTTATTTTGGTGATCAGAATTAGTGAGCGAGTAGTCCTCCCAGGCTTTGGTAATGTATGATTGGAATTCGGTGTTGTTAGCAAGGAAGGAAGTGAACCTCCAAGAGCGTGCTGTAGGGTGAGGGGTCTTTTCGGATAATGTCAGTGAGATAGGAGAGTGGTCGGAGATGGCCATCTCGTGAATATCCGTGCCCGATACGTGGGGTAGTAAGTCATCAGTGGCAAAGAGGTAGTCAATCCTAGTTAATGTCCCATGGGGGGAGAGTAAAAGGTATACTCCCTGTCAGACGGATGTTGTAGTCTCCAAACTTCCGTGAGGTGCAGGGATGACATTGTATCTGACAGTAAAGTGGGAGCCTGATCTTTCCTGGTGATTGAAATGTTGTGGCTGTGTTGAGGACGTGATTTGTCCATCAAGGGATGCATGAGGGAGTTAAAGTCCCCGTCCACTATATGTGGGATATGGGGGTGTTGGAGAAGCTGGGAAGATAGGTCCGTGAAGAACTGGGGGTCAGGGGTGTTAGGTGCGTATACACATGAGATGTTTAGATCTTTGTGTCCCCTTTTGAGACGGACCGTGGCTATACGGCCTTGGGAGTCTGAGTTCGACAATACGACCGTGCTGCAAAGACGTTTGTGGATTAGGATAAGGGTGCCTGCTCTTTTGCCCACTGCCGCCGAGCCCAGGACTAGTCCTACCCATAATTTGCGCATGCGATGGAAGTCTTGAGATTGGAGGTGGGATTCCTGCAGTAAGGCTATATCTGTTTTAAGGCGGTGCAATTGTCTCAAGATTTTCATTCTTTTATGGGGGGATTTTAGTCCCTTAACATTCCATGAAATAATGTTCATAAAGGAGATGAAGGCGGGGGGATTAAGCAGAATTTGTAGATATCTTGCGTAAGAGGACATACAGTGTAAATGACCATCCGTATTAATGGGGCCCTAAGTTGGGTGTGAAGGTTAGCAGTTAAGTACACTGGTTAGCAGCCAGTTAAGTACAATGCAGTTAAAGGGGTTGCATAGTGATATAGTGGGGGTGGGGGGGTATGAGGAGGGAGGGTGAGATATAGGGGGAACGATGAAGCAATCATTGACTTCACTTTTTTCCACATGGTTTCATCATGGGAGAGTACAGCACCCAGGTAGGAGGAAGCCGAAGGGGAGGATGTAAATCGGCAAGAACCCCTTATAGGGTTAAATGGAGGTTCGTTATAATGCCTCTTGCGAGGGGAGAGAAGGTAGAAGAACTAAATGCGGTGCACAGGGTCCCTGAAGGAGGAGGCCATGTGGATAAAGTGAGGCAGGAGAGCAAAGGTTACATAGCTAGAGTTCCCATCACGCTTTAGACTGGCCAAAGTGGGAGAGGAATAACAAATTTAACATAACATAAGAATACATTTGTAGCATGAGGTCAATCACTATAGTGTCACTGTGTGACATTTAGGTGGTACAGTGGAGAGTCACAAACGTTTATAGTGTATGTATACTCATCTGAGCAGGCGGTGAGCTTGTGTGTCTGCTCCGGCTGAAGGATTCCAGAGAGAATGCTCTCTTTCACGAAAGTTCCATGTGGTTGGACCCGATTGTTTTGAGTCGCTTAGCTGCATCCTTTCTAGGACTTCTTTGGTCCATGAGGCGTGGTGGACCTTGGTCTCTGGAAGTTGCTTTGGCATAAGATATGGGGTCCAGGGTTCTCAGGAAGTGATCCGCTTCGGCTGGAGTATGGAAAGTGAGCTGCTCGCCGTTAGGCGACTTGACTCGGAGCGTTGCTGGAAAAGCCAGAGTAAACTTCAGCTGTCTTTTAAATAGGTCTGAGCAGATGCTTTGGAACGCCTTCCTCTTCTTGGCCACTTCTGCCGAATAATCAGCAAAGATTAGGATTTTCGCCCCTTCGATTGTCAGCGTTTTGGATTGCCTGTATTTCTGTCTGGCGTGTTTATCCGCATAGTTTAAATATTTAGCGATGATCGGTCTTGGACCGGGACAGTTGGGGGTAGGGGTTCCAAGCCTGTGCGCTCTTTCCACCTGGAAAGGACCCTTTAGGCCCAGGGCTTCAAGAATTTTTACTGAGCAGAAATTAGCGGGAGCATTTGTTGGCAGGGATTCTGGAGCCCCAATAAAACAAAGGTTGCTCCTCCTGGAGCGATTTTCAAGATCTTCGAGCTTCTCTATAATGAGGGCGATCTGCTTGTCTTGTGCGATGTCCAACTCCTGGGACTGATAGACTTCTTCCTCTAGGTGTGCTATGCGTTGCTCTGCCTCCTGTATTCTGCCCGTGTGTGCTTTGAGATCCTTGTGGATCTGAGCCATCCCATCCTGCACTGCCTTCTCCACTGATGCTGTAATCATGGGGGATAGGAGAGCTGCTACCGCTTGGGCGATGAGCTCCGTGGAAAGATCGTCCTGTCCGAAGGTTCCGGGAAGAACGTTGTCCCCCGCGTGCGGCGCCGCCGCCATGACAGGCTGAGCGGCCTGTTCGGAGCCCTCCGTCGGTTTGATGAACTGTGCTTGACGGAGCGGTCCCTTGTCCAGGTATCGCTCCATGTCGCTGTCCAAGATGTCTCCGGTTTGTGGAGGCCGGTGTAGAGGGGTTCGTGCAGGTTTTCTCAGCAGATGTTAGGGCTCTCCGCGGGAGCTGCTAGGACGCGCGACTAGTCCATGGAGTGCCGGAACTGGAAGTACTAACATATTTTATTGTTCATGATTTTATGATGGAAATCAGCAGAGCTTCACCTTATTCACTAAACCCTGGTGCAAATTCCCTTTGCAAATTGCAACTTGCAGAATGAACAGTCTATTTCATCTTAGTAAATAAACCCCTACATATATGTTTCATAGGTTTAAAAAGGAGACAGTGCCTGATAGACACCCCTTGCCAGGAGTGCAAGGCCTCCTAGACAATTTGAGTGACTACTTATGGTTCTCTATTTTGAATCATGAAAGTCCTTACCACACAGGTTTATTTTCTCACAGCATTTAGTAAACCTGGGGCCCACATGAATGGGTGAGGATTCCTTTTGGTTTGATGAATGTCACAGCAGTATTTCAAAGATACCTGGAAAAGACAATGAAGGAACTAAAAGAGGACGATTGATGGATGAGGTTTTGATGATGCTCTTTGTTATTTCATGACCATTTCAGAACACTTTAAAGGACTGAATGGTTTTTCACAATTTGCATGCATTTGGGATCAAGCTGCAAGCAAACAAGTTTGAACTTTTAAAAGAGATGTAATATTTCTTGTTAACTTATTTCAGGCTATAGGATTCAAATGGATCCAAAGGATACAGAAGTAGCGGGGCAACAAAGACAGTGGGTGAAGTGGGAACATTAGTTGGGCTTCTAAGCTATTATAGCTATACACCTCTACAACTTACTGCAAATCAAACGTAGATATACATATATATAGACATTAAAGTAGATACTGTAAATAGAAAGTAACCCGCAAAAACAGGGACAGCACAACAACTGTTCTTTAAGACACCAATTCAATGGATTCCAGAACACTGGAAGGTTGTTTATAAGCTAATACTAATATTGACCAAACCCACAATTATTAACCCCTTCCTTACTGGGCACTTAAACCCCCCTCCTGCCCAGACCAATTTTTGGCTTTCAGCGCTGTCGCATTTTGAATGACAATTGCGCGGTCGTGCGACGTTGTACCCAAATAAAATTTGCGTCCTTTTTTTTCCACAAATAGAGCTTTCTTTTGGTGGTATTTGATCACCTCTGCGTCATTTCTGATCGCCGCTATAAACAAAAATGAGCGACAATTGTGCAAAAAAGAACAATATTTTTTACTTTTTGCTAAAGTACAAATCCATTAAAAAAAATTATTCATCAGTTTTGGCCGATATATATTCTTGGTAAAAAAAAAAAAAAATCGCAGCACAATCTACAACACCTCCCATTTTGGTCGTATTTACAAATGCACAGTTACCTCTCTGATAATAAACACAAACCACACTTTACTAGATCCCTGATGCCCTTAGAATCGGTCTGTCGTGAAGGTGAGCAATTTCAAAAAGCGACTTCAGTCGCTTATCAGTGGCTTCAATCCAGTAAACCAAATGACTCGGAGGTTCTCAGGAAGAAATGGTCTGACACTCTCCAAAGGGAGCTGACAGATAAACAGTGGACAGGAGCTTTCCTGATGGCTCATCAATGCTCCATCAGCACTAAAATGCAGGAAACTGCCTACAAACTATTGTCCCAATGGTATTTGACACCGGTCAAGGTGAATAAATGGAACCCGCAGACACCTGACACGTGCTGGCGCTGTAAAAAAGATAAAGGTTCCCTCCTACATATATGGTGGGACTGCCCAGTTCTCCAACCATATTGGGACATGGTAAAGGAGACTATCATAGCCATCACAGATACTGATCTCATCCTGGATGCAGCATGCTGTTTGCTGCACATAAACGATCGTTCACCCACAGTGTATAAAAAATCCCGTACAAAACATCTGCTGAATGCAGCAAAATCCCTAATCCCACTGCATTGGAACTCCACAAAAATACCCACTATTGGCGGTTGGCTTGCAAAGGTGTCAGATGTCTGCGAGATGGAGGAAACAAGAGCACAAGCCTCTGAAAATGTAGAGAGATTTCATAAGACCTGGCGGCTGTGGCATATCTTCAGGTGGTCAGATGACTATAAGGTATTACAACAGAGAAGATACCCTTGCATTGCTCTGTAGAGTGCCTTATCATTCGAGTGATGAAAAGAACAACACAACTATACAGGATCACCAGACCTCACCCTACTATTACCTCTCTGACTATACAACTCATTCTCAACCTTAATATTTTACTTAACTGCTACTTTCCTTTACTTCTTTTCTTTTGCTTGGTTTCGTCACTTCCATGAGAATAAAGGTTTATATGATTCTCTCAGTGCGGATAACCTATGGTTAAGTTTCCTGATTACCACTAGAAGTAATTACATAAAACACATGACTATATAGAGTTTTTTTTTTTTTTTTTTAAGGACATGCATTCATATTTGCTAATGTTTCTTTTGGGCTATCAGACCTGGTCTTCCAGGGGAATTATATTGTTGTCATGATGTATCACCACCTCATGGATGTATCCATTTTTTGCTTCAATAAAAGCTTAATGTTTAAAAAAAAAAAAAAAAAAATCGCAATCGGCGTATATTGATTGGTTTGCGCAAATGTTATTGCATCTACAAACTGGGAATTGATTTATGGCGTTTTTATTATTTTTTTTTTTTACTAGTAATGGCGGCGATCTGCGATTTTTATCGGGACTGCGATATTGCCGCAGAAATGTCGGACATTTTTTACACTTTTTTGGGACCAATGACATTTATACAGCGATCAGAAATTTAAATATCCACTGATTACTGTGTAAATGTCATTGGCAGTGAAGGGGTTAACCAGCAGGGGGCAGTGAAGGGGTTAACAAATGTTCCCTGGGTGTGTTCTAACTGTGGGGGGGGGGCAGGGCTGGCCGGGACATAACAGATCTAACTGATCCCAGTGACAGGGATCAGTAGATCTGTTATGTCCCCTGTCACAGAACGGGGAACCGCCGTGTTTACATCGGCGGTTCCCCATTCTGAGGCTCCTAGAAGGGATTGGCGGGTCTGCCACTAGGGGGCGCGCGAGGAGCGTGCACAGGGGACGACATCCATGGACGTCGTCCCGGCATTCCAGATCTGCGCTGGAGCCGTACTATGGCAATAGCGCGGATCTGGAGTGGTTAATCATCCTGACTTTTATTTGAGATTTGTTTTACATATTGATGCACTGCATTTTTTTGTTCTATCCTATTGACTATTTGACTCCCCAGGCAGAAGTTTGGTATGTTGGTGGTTCTCAGGTCCTTGATCCTATTGACTGCAAATATTAAACGAGTCTACATTACAGTAAGTCCCCAACGCATGGATGAGTTCCATTCCCAAGAGTTAATTCATAAGTCCACTTTGTTTGCAAGTCGCATGAAGTGAGGTTTATAGCACTTTTACATACATATACTTAAATATATAATTTTCATAAGATAACAAACAAACAAAAAAATACTGTACTGTAAAGAAAACATTTTTAATCTTAAACTATAGTACCTTGAAATATAAATGAGTACAGTACAACATCTAGCATACAGTGGCTTGCATGGAGTGAACAGGCAAGAAAAGTTAGTGACTGAAGAAGTGTGGGGGGGGGGGTGGTAGAGCTGAAGGATCATCAGCAATAGGAGATAGAGGGCAAGCCGCAATTTCACTCATGTCTGATGTTGCTGGAGCATGTTCTGGTTCCTTGCTGAATTCCATTCTATCTACCCACTTGAAAAATTATGTCTAGTAATAGCTCTTTTTTTCTTGTCATAGATGACACAGTAAAACTGGATGGCATTCTGAATGCCTGCTGCAACCTTTGTGTACTGTTCCACGTTTGGGTCCTGTGCCTCAAAAACTAACAATGCCTCCTCAAATAAAGAAAGTCACCTTGTCATTTTCTGTGTCATGAATCTCTTTGGTTCTTCAGTTATGTATTCCTCTTGGCTCTCTTCTTCCTTTCGCTGGGCTTCCAATTCCATCAGATGTTCATTAGTAAGCTCCCCGTGTTGCACAGCAAGGAACTCAGTGAATTTGTCCTCTTGCAGATCTAGCTCAAGCTTTTCACTGACTTATTGTCACACTTTCATTGTTTGACATATACTTTGTATCCATTTTTATTTTTTACAGGACGTATGCATTATTATTGGCATATTATTCATTAAAAAATCACATTGTTGTATAATCACTTGAACAATCCCCCACTCCATGACTAACATTGAGACTAACATCACAACCATTGTGTCCCTCTGCACATGTCAGGGTGCTAAGTATAATCCTAGACTCTGACTTTTCCTTCAAGCCTCACCTCCAATCACTGGCTAAATCTTGCTGTCTTTACCTCCGTAATATTTTGAGAATCCTCTCCTTCCTGACTAATGAAAATACAAAACAACTTATTCACTCTTTAGTTATATCCCTCATTGACTACTGCAACTCCCTTTTCACTGGCTATCCCCCTTCAGCCTAATATGAATGCTACTGCTAGACTTATACACCTTACTAACTGACCTGTGACTGCTGCCCCTCTCTGCCAATCCTTTCACTGGCTTCTACTAGCCAAATGTATAAAATTAAAAATACTGACCACAACGTACAAAGCCATCCACAACACTGCCTCAAGCTATATCACCAACGTCATCTGCAGATATTGCCCAAATCTTCCTCTCCGGTCCTCCCAAGACATCTTGTTCTCTTGCTCCCTTGTTACCTCCTCCCAAGTTTGCCTCCCGGACTTTTCCAGAACCTCTCCCATCCTCTGGAACTCCCTACCGCAGTATGTCCAGTCAGCTCATACCTTTTCTGCCTTTACACAATCCTTGAACACTCATTTATTCAGGGAAGTCTACCCCACCTTCACCCAAAAAAATTGTACTTGAATCATCCCAATCAGATCATTCCCTGCAGTTATTACCTTTTGTACAACCTCCATCTACCTTTAGATTGATTGTAAGCTCCATGAATAGGGCTCTCCTATTCCTTGTTCAATTCCCTGTGTAGTAATTGCACCATCCCCCTGTTATATTGTAATATACTGCTCAAACTGTTGGCACTACATAAATCCTGAATAATAATAATATAGTATTTATGGCGTATATACAGTATAAATGCATTTTCCCTTAGCCTGAGGAAGTGTGAGATTTGGAACCCACAAAATGCGTTACGTAATGACCTTTGAGATTCCCCCCTGTTATCTCTATTGAGAACACTGAAAATCAAAATGATATATTTCTGGTATAGTAGGGTGGGAAAGTCAATGATACTTTGTGAAACAAATATTGTTTTATTGTGAAATACACTTCATGTTTGGTGAGAATGTGATATAGTTTTAGGCTGGGTTCACGCATATGCAAATTGGATGCAGGTTTCCTCTCATCCAATTTACATTACAGTAGAGTGTGACCAGGTCTCAATGGAGTTGGTTCACATAGCTCTGGGGCCGCCGCGGTCCACACATAAAAGGGTCCTGTGCATCTTTGGTTCAGATTCAGCTGCAAACTCAGGCAAAAATTCGGACTTGATTAGCACCTGAATCAGTGAACAGGGATGCACTGGACCCCATGCTGTGAGCCGTGGTCCCAGCATAAGTGAACGGAGCCTAAATGTTTTAATAAAATCTGATTACATTTAGGAAATGTTAGCAGTGTTATCTATTTCATATAAAACTGGGCACTTGCAAAGTCCCATTCATAGTGGAGGTTCTTTGGTGCTATGAATTGAGGGATGTTGGTGTCTATCCATATGATTTTAGCAGTATACATTCACATAGTAATGGACCTTGCCACAGATGGCGTTGTGTAGTGCACACTTGATCTTGTCCCCGACTTGTTTGTGCAGGGAAGGGATGGCTCACCTGGAAAAGTAGTGGCGGCTGGGAAACACGTACTGTGGGACAGCCACCGCCATCAGGTTTTTAAAACTGTCCATGAACAACAGACCAATGAGTGGTTGTTGCCACTGAGCCTCAAGCCCGGCCTGGTGGTGTGCGATAATGGGCGAATCTCATAGCAGCTCTGGGCCTAGCCGGTTTGACGCACATCCCTTGCCTGGTGCATGTTTCAGCTGCAGCACGCACGGGTCAGTCGCTCTGCGGAACAGCACTACTTCACCACCAACGAGTGGGCCTCCATGTGAGACCTGTGTACCATATTGCGGTGTTTCGAGTACTCCAAAAACATGGTCAGTGCGGATGATGCTGTTCTCAGCGTCATCCCACTTCTATGGCTCCTTGAAAAAACACTTCGGGCAATGATGGAAGAGGATGTGGCGCAGGAGGAAGAGGGGTCATTTCCACGGTTATCAGGCCAGTCATTCACAAGTGGCTCGAAGGGTGAGTTCCTGCACCAGCATAGGCCAGGTAAAAAAATTTCAAGCCAGGGCACAGTTCTGGAGGACGAGGAGGACGAGGATGATGATGAGGAGGAGGGACCATGTTCACAGCAGGGTGGCACCCAACGCAGCTCGTGGGCATCACTGGAGCATGGCTGGGGGGATACGGAGGACACAGAAGATACACCTCCCACAGAGGACAGCTTGTCTTTGCCTCTGGGCAGCCTGGCACACATGAGCGACTACATGCTGCAGTGCCTGCGCAATGATAACCGAGTTGCCCACATTGTAACTTGTGCTGATTACTGGGTGGCCACCCTGCTGGATCCCCGTTATAAGGACAACGTGCCATCCTTAATTCCCTCACTGGAGCGTGATCAGAAGATGGCGACTACAAGCGCACGCTGGTAGACGTGCTGCTGAGGGCATTCCCAAATGACACCGGGGGCTCAGTGGAAGCACAAGGAGAAGGCAGAGGAGGAGGAAGAGGACATCAACACAGCTGTGGCACCGCCAGCACCTCAGAAGGCAGGGTTAGCATGGCCGAAATGTGGAAAAGCTTTGTCAGCAGCATGCCACAACAAAAAGCACCACCAGCTGATAGGCAACGTCTTAGCAGGAGGCAGCATTTCAGCAACATGGTGGAACAGTATGTGTGCACACGCCTACACGTACTGACTGATGGGTCTGCCCCATTCAACTTCTGGATCCCAGACAAGCACAGCCGCCTGTCCGCAGCCAATGTGGACAAGCTAGCCTTTATTAAAATGAACCAGGCATGGATCCCACAAGACTTGTCTGTACCTTGTGCAGAATAGCCATTTAGACCGGCCTCATACAGCCATTGATATACTTAAGTGAACATATCCTTTTTTTAAAAAATATGTCTCAATATTTTGGGGGCTACCCCAATTAGAAAAAAAAACAAACAAACAAAAAACAGTGTTGGCTACCTCCTCCTCCACCGCCACTTCCACCACCTACACTGCCACGGTCACCGCCTCCTCAACCTCCTACTCCACATCCACCTCCTCCTCCATTTTTTATTTTTTTGTATGTGATTTTAAGTTATTTCCCTATCCACATTTGTTTGCAGGGCACTTGTCCTACTCTTACCCCCATTTTGCTTCCTTTTGCAGCCCTCTAACCCTTTCCAGGACTATTTAGAGCCATTTTTGTGCCCAAAAGTTCGGGTCACCATTGACTTCAATGTGGTTCAGGGTCAAGTTTGGGTCAAGTTTGGGGCCAAACTCGAAATTTTTCGCGAAGTTCGGCCGAACCCGAACATCCAGGTGTCCGCTCAACTCTAAGCATGTAGTTTCCCTGTGAAGCATTTACCAAAGCCCCAGCGCTCCATGAGGGAAAAAATATAGGGCCAGCTCACAGAATCAAATGCTTTGTGTAAATCTAACGAGAGTATCATGCCTTTTTGTTTAGGACCTTTGTCCCAATTAAATTGTAAAAGTGAGATTATGTCTATTGCCCTCCTGATTTGATCTGGGCCCTGTTTGCCTGAAATAAATCCAACCTGATCCTTATGTATATATTGGCCCATGAAGGATGCTAGACAGTTGCTTAGGATCTTGGTCATGATTTTCATGTTGTTATTTATAAGAGATATAGGTCTATAATTTCCCACCTCTTCTAGATTTTTATCAGGTTTCGGGATGACAGTTATGTATGCGGTATTAAGTCGGGGGCCTAACGGAGTGCCTGAAATTTTGGAGTTAAAGAATTTTGCTATGTAAGGAGCTAGCGTTCCTGCAAAGGTCTTGTAGTATGGCACCAAGAGTCCATCCAGGCCTGGGGCTGGACCCTTTTTAAGGTTTTTAATGACTTCTACAAACTCCTCTACCGAAAAAGCTGCTTCTAGGATATCCTTGCGTTCGGGAGAGAGGGTAGGAAGCAGAAGGTCTTTCAGGAAATCTGAGATTGATGTGCCATGGTTTACTGTAGAGGGGCAGTATAGGTTAAAAGGTTAAAGTTTTTAAACTGCGCTAGGTAAATTAAAAAAGAGTAGTAGCTGCAACAAATCCAGTGCGATATCCCACCATAAAGACAAATTAAATAAAATAAATTGTTGCGCTCTCAATAATGATTAAAAGTGACAAATATAAATAATGATAAGTGATGAATATAAAAAGTGAACAAACAAAAATAAGACCAAGTAGGTGTGCAAGCAACCCCACAATCTTCATACATCAGATAGTGAACTAAAGTGAACAGTCACAATAAGAGCAGCAAATATGTATAAACCAGCTTTCACCTGCATCAAAAATCATTCAAGAAAAAACAAATAAATAAAAAAGAAGTCCCAATAATTATATTCATAAGAATTGATGAAAAATAAACACTCAAAAGTCTGTGGAAAGGAGAAGAACCTTCACTCATTAACCACCACCAGCCAGATGTACACCTTCAGTGCTCAAAGGTAAGCCAAAACCCTTACCAGAAGCTGGTGACCCACTATCGCTAGTAGGGTCAGAGACAGCTGGCAGAAATAACCCTCTGCAGGGTATCAAGCCGAGAGGAGATTCCCTCTGGATTCACAGGACTCTTTCCCAATGCAGCGGCACCTCTCAGAATTGATGGTTCTCCGGAAAGGGCTAACGTTTTAACCACTCAGGTACATTCCCCCAGCAAGGTTTGTTCACTTTTTATATTCATCACTTATCATTATTTATATTTGTCACTTTTAATCATTATTGAGAGCTCAACAATTTATTTTATTTAATTGGGCAGTATAGGTTGTTGTAAAAGTCGCGAAAGGGGTTAAGTATTTTACCGGGGTCCACGGTGGGAGGTTGTCCTGCCACTCTGATTTTAGGTAAG
This sequence comes from Glandirana rugosa, assembly GCA_018402905.1. Classification (NCBI taxonomy): domain Eukaryota; kingdom Metazoa; phylum Chordata; class Amphibia; order Anura; family Ranidae; genus Glandirana; species Glandirana rugosa. Next base: position 61,594 of record BLSH010068836.1, on the reverse strand, counting down.
GAGTGTGTGCAGATTCTGGAAGACAGTTTTGTGGCAAGCATGGAGCCAATTTTGTCCTTTTGGGCATAGAATTTTGCCCCATTCCAGCGGATATGTTTCTTCGCTTTTGCTGTAAGTGTGAGATTCAGTTCTAGCTTGGTCGCATCTAGCTGTGCAAGGGAGGTCCTTGTTGGGTTTTTCTTGTGGGCCACCTTAAGGGATTTAAAGATCTTCTCTAGTTTCTCATTGTCTATCTGCCTCTCATTCTTGAGTTGAGAAGATATTTAAACAATTTTACATCTGATAGTCACTTTGTGGGCTGCCCACAAGGTCTCGGGGAAGGTTCCTTCAACATTGTTAAGTTGGAAATATTCCTTCAGAGCCCTGTCTATCTCTATAGCTCTGATGGGATCACTTAGGAAAGACTTGTTTAGGCGCCAGTGAGAGAAAGATTGTTTTGTGGAGATTCAGTGAAGGTTTATGATTACTATAGAGTGGTCTGACCAAACTGTATCCCCAATAGTGGAGCTCTTTGTTGAAGAGATCAGTCTAGGGGGTATTAGGATGTGGTCAATCCTTGCATATGTCTGGTGGGGGTTGGAGAAGTGTGTGCAGTCCCGTTTGGAACGGTTTAGTTCCCTCCAGATGTCTACCAGGCCTTGTGAGTTAATGATTCTAGCTATCTTTAGGCTAGCCCTAACAGGGCGTTGGAGTTGGTCTGATAGTGGTCTAGATTTATCCCACTGTTGGTCAAAGGCCGTGTTTGAGTCCCCGCCAAAGATTATTTCCCCCTCGAGTAGGGGATTCAGGGTTTTGAAGAGGGAGTGGAAGAAGTTAACTTGTCCCTTGTTTGGGGCATAATAAGACACCATTGAGTACAAGCGTCCCTCAATTGTTCCTTTGACCAAAATAAATCTACCCTCTGGGTCTTTGAAGACAGATAGACAGGTAAAGTTGGTATGTTTTGAGAATAGGATGGCAACCCTTCTGGTTTTGGCCCCTGCATTTGTGAGGTGGAAGGTGGGATAGTGGCAGTGGAGGAACTTGGGATTGAACCGAGCTGGAAAATGAGTCTCTTGAAACAAAAATATGTCTTTTTTACTAGAGTGATAGCTCTCAAACACCTTCCTCCATTTAATCAGGGAGTTCAGCCCCTGCACATTATGTGTAGCTATTTTTAGGAGGTTTGTGGGGGTGTTAAGATTAGCCATGGGGGGTGTGACCGGAAGCCGACCTGCATGGACGCTTGATTCTCACAGCTCTCTCACAGCCGCTACCTTGAGTGGGATTCTAGGGGCAAACACTAGAGTTGAGCAAACCAGAACTGTAAAGTTTGGGTTTATACCGAACTTTGGAGTGTTCGGGACCCAGACCCGAACCCAGACTTTTCAAAAAAAGTTTGGGTTCGAGTTTGGGGTTCTGGTATTTGATTCCACGTGTTGAATAGCTGCCAATCAACCAGTGTTTCACTGGTTTGCCCTTAGAAGCCATCCCAGCCATACCTACTAATGGCTGTGATTGGCCAGTGCATCGTGTGACCCAGCCTCTATATGGGGCTGGAGTCACCGTGCTGCATGTGCTGCATGTCATATGCTCTCAGACTAGTTTAGGGAGAGGATGCTGCTGGCTCTGTGAGGGACAGATTGCAGATATTATATAACATCTCATCCTGCATTACTGAGCAATATGATTGTGGACTAGGTAGAGACAGAATATTGTTCTAAAATCATCTCCAAGTTCTATAGGGAAAGGTTCCAGCTGTTACTTTAAGGGACAGAATATTGTTCTAAAATCATTTCCAAGTTCTATAGCGAAATGTTCCAGCTGTTGTTTAAGGGACAGAATATTGTTCTAAAATCATCTCCAAGTTCTATAGGGAAAGGTTCCAGCTGTTGCTTTAAGGGACAGAATATTGTTCTAAAATCATCTGCAAGTTCTATAGGGAAAGGTTCCAGCTGTTGCTTTAAGGAACAGAATATTGTTCTAAAATCATCTCCAAGTTCTATAGGGAAAGGTTCCAGCTGTTGCTTTAAGGGACAGAATATTGTTCTAAAATCATTTCCAAGTTCTATAGGGAAATGTTCCAGCTGTTGCTTTAAGGGACAGAATATAGTTCTAAAATCATCTCCAAGTTCTATAGGGAAAGGTTCCAGCTGTTGCTTTAAGGGGCAGAATATTGTTCTAAAATCATCTGCAAGTTCTATAGGGAAAGGTTCCAGCTGTTGCTTTAAGGGACAGAATATTGTTCTAAAATCATTTCCAAGTTCTATAGGAAAAGGTTCCAGCTGTTGCTTTAAGGGACAGAATATAGTTCTAAAATCATCTCCAAGTTCTATAGGGAAAGGTTCCAGCTGTTGCTTTAAGGGGCAGAATATTGTTCTAAAATCATCTGCAAGTTCTATAGGGAAAGGTTCCAGCTGTTGCTTTAAGGGACAGAATATTGTTCTAAAATCATTTCCAAGTTCTATAGGAAAAGGTTCCAGCTGTTGCTTTAAGGGACAGATTATTGTTCTAAAATAATTTCCAAGTTCTATAGGGAAAGGTTCCAGCTGTTGCTTAAAGGGACAGATTATTGTTTCTTTCACAAAAATAAAAAAAATGTCAACATTGCTGGTTTAAAAAAAAAAATATTCTAAAAACTACATTTGTGGCCAGCGGTGCATTTCTTGCACAAAAATAAAAAAAAGTCTACATTGCTGGTTTAAAAAAAAAAAAAAATATTCCAAAAACTACATTTGCGGCCAGCGGTGCATTTCTTGCACAAAAATAAAAAAAACTGTGTTGGCTACCTCCTCCTCCTCCACCGCCACTTCCACTGACTCCTCAACCTCCAACTCCACATCCACCTCCATTTTTTATTTTTTTTATGTGATTTTAGCTTAAAATTATTTTAAGTTATTTCCCTATCCCCATTTCTTTGTAGGGCACTCTTACCCCCATTTCCTTCCTTTTGCAGACCTCTAGGACTTGCCAGGACTTTGTTACAGCCATTTTTGTGCCTAAAAGTTTGGGTCCCCATTGATTTCAATGGAGTTTGGGGTCCGGGATAAAGATTGGGTCAAGTTCGGTCCCGAACCCGGACTTTTTCCCGAAGTTCGGCCGAACCTGCCGAACCCGAACTTCCAGAGGTTCGATGAACTCTAGCAAACACCACATTTCTGATGGGCAGATCCTTGCCATCCGCTCCACTAAAGCTCGTGGCTCTTCCCAGCCACCACCGGGCTTAGCGAATAGCCTAAAGGACTTCTTTTCCCCTCTCAACATGTCACATGTGGCGGGGGCAAGATGGCCCTGCCAGTGGACACCCAATGCTCAGAGACGTATCCGCGCCTCCTAAGGACACTATCCGACCCCGGCCTCCAGAGAGAGGATTCTCTCTCGCCAATGCCATCAGCAGATTCCTCCATGTCGTCGAGCCCTACCTCCCACCACCTCCCGGCCCTCACATCCTGGTCATCCGCCCAGGAAGCACAGGTAGACATCCCGCAACAACACGTGACTATGGTGCCATCTCTGCCTAAAGCACAAAGGCCTCCCCTCTCCAGAGACCCCAGTATCACTTGAGGCCCCAACCAAGTGATACAAATATTGCCCAGAACATATGCCCAAGCAGTCTCCTCTCCACAGCCCACGCATAAACCAGGAGTGGGCCATTCGCCCGACCGTTCTTCCATACAAGCCCCAGTGTGGACCAAGCCCTGGGACTCCCCTCAGAGGCCTATGCCCCAGCTCTCCAAGCCACAGCAGATGAGCCACCCACTGCACCCTGACATCCAGGCCGCCTTACCTCCTTCAGACGTTAAATCTATGTGCCGCAGTTAAATCCAGGCCCTCCACTCAGGCCTTAAACATTTGGCAAATGGGGTAGACCTGGTCGAGGAGGACATCCAGGAGGCCAGACTGGCAATCCAACATACCCAGGGTCAGGGCTCTGACCACCGACTCCTTCTTCGGGATATGCAAAAGACATATCGAAGACCTGGACAATCGGGGCCACAGAAATAATATAAGAGTGAGGAGTCTGCCAGTACAAGAGGTCTGCGTCCCAAAGGCCCTGCATCTGCTCCTCGGGATGTGATCTGCAGGGTCCACTCCTATCCGCTCAAAGAGGACATTATGAAGAAAGCTCGCACCCATTGGAATATACAATTTGAAGGAGCCCGCATTCAGATATTTCCAGACCTCTCCTGGATAACCCTCCAGAAGCGGAGATTACTCCAACCCCTCTTAGGCATCCTCCGGGAGCAGGATATTATTTATCGTTGGGGCTTCCCCTTCAGCCTCACAGCCAAACATCATGGGAAATCCGCGGTGTTGAGATACCCTGAGGACTTGCCGCCCTTCTGCAGTACCCTGGAAATCCCAATGCCCCAACTCCTGGATTGGGACTTGGTGTCTATGCCTCCTCCTCAGCCCAGAGCAGAGTGCAAAATCTCCTCAGCAAAATGTCCAAGAGGCTACTCCCTGCAAGACCAATAGACAGAAAAATGGGTGAAGTTCATACTGTGCCACCCACAAAACATGCTTAAATACACCAGCCTACCCCCCTTTATAGACAGACTGGCTCTGCCCTCTTGCCATTTTAGCATGTAGCCCCCCACACGAATTCACCATACAATTAATGTCTGATTATTTGGCTACTAGTTGAGAGACCTATGTTTGGTTGTTTTTCCTCTTGCTAACCCCCCCTTCCACAAAGACCCTATTTGTAATTTTATTTTGCACTGTCCACCCATTTCATTTTGTTTTGAGGTTAGACGGTACCTTAGGAGTCTAATTAGTTACGACGCCCCTCCAGGGCTAGATTTAACGGTGTCTATTTAGCAGACTGTATTATTACAGTTGTATTTTTGTGTTATTACCTTGTGCTAACTCTTATTTTCTTTTCCAAATCTTTCTCTTGATCTCCCTCTTTTTCCTGGTTCTTCTATGTTTTTTTTTTTTTTACCTGAGCTCATCTGATCCTCCTGGAGAGTAAGATCACTTCAATCCACGTATGCCAGCGACAAGACAGATAAGTCCCTTTATATATTAAACTTCAACATGGTCAAAATCCTTTCTCTTAATGTTCGGGGCCTGAACTCCAACAGGAAGAGAAAGCTAGCACTAGGGGAATTTAGCAATTCTAATGCGGATGTCGTCCTGATTCAGGAGACGCACTTTGATAGGCAAGGCTCATTTAGGTTCACATTCAAACTCTTCCCACGGGTCTGTCTAGCCACCAACCCCGGTAAAAGGGCAGGAGTGGCCATACTGTTCCGACGAGATGCTCCGTTTACATGCTCAGAGTCGCACATAGATCCACAAGGCCATTACGTGATACTAAGAGGCAAATGGCAGGCCCAAGACGTGACCCTGTGTGCCATATACACATATATAGCTTTCTACACAGAACCCTATCCCGTCTACTCCGCCAACCTCACGGGTACCTAATTGTGTGTGGGGATTTCAACTTAGCACATTCAGCAGTCCTTGATCGCCACTCGATGGAACCCCGCAACCTCCCCCCTCGTACATTACGGGAGTCCTGACAATTTAGGCAGGTCACTAGGCACCATGCTTTGTTTGATGCTTGGCCCTTCACCCAAATGACCGCCAATATACGTTTTTCTCTTCGCCCACACCAAACACATTCCAGAATTGACTATTTTTTTGTTAACAACTCTATCTTAAACATAGTTAAGACAGTAGACATTCTTCCAATATCCTGATCAGATCATGCCCCTATCTTACTATCGGTATCCTTGGGGACCCCGCTCCGTAAGCCTTGCCAATGGCAGCTAAACAATTACCTTCTCCAACATCTCCCATCCACTCTCGAACTAAACACCACTTTAATGCACTACTTTGCTGAAAACTACATACCTGATGTATCTATCTCTACTCTATGGGAAGCTCATAAGGCGGTCATTCGGGGTAAATGTATAGCCATTTCCTCAGCCATGAAAAAAAATGCCACAGCCCTCAAGACAAGCACAGAACATGAACTTCAGGCTCTGGAGCGTCAACTTCAGCTAGCCCCATCTCTGTCCTTACTCAAGAAAATTATAAATAAACGTACAATCCTCAAGGACATTGCATTGGGCAGGGTTGAGAAAGTGCTGCTTAGGCTGAAACAACAATTCTATGATAAAGGCAATAAAGCCCATACTCTCTTAGCCAGGAAGCTTTGTGATCAAACTCTGATCAATACCTGTCGACAAATTAGAGACCACAATGGTCAAATGATCTCCCACCCGCCGTAAATAGCGACTGTCTTCGGAGTTATTATGAGAAACTCTACAATAACCCGGAAATCCTGCACATCACCAGATCTCATATCTCAAGTTGAAGAGTATCTAGAGCAGAGCGGTATAGCCCGCGTCACCTCTTCTGACATTCTCTCCCTGAACGCGCCTATAACTGAGGAGGAAATTGAAGCAACGATTAAGTCTCTCCCAGCCCGAAAAGCCCCCGGACCTGATGGTCTCCCCTATGAGTATTACAAGTCATTCCTACCTAGACTAGTGCCCTACATGTGTAGGTTGTACAACGTTTTTCTTAAAGACACCCCGGTTCCCTCAGATATGCAGAGATCGTTTAGCACCTTAATCCCCAAAGCTGACAAGGATCCCTCCCTCTGCGCTATTTATAGGCCAATTGCACTTTTAAACGCTGACCTAAAAATCTTCACGAAACTTCTCTCCATGGGTCTGAATGTAATCCTCCCATCCCTGATACACAAGGATCAGGTAGGATTTGTTCCGCTTCGACAAGCTGGGGATAACACAAGGAGGGTCATAGAGCTGGTGGACATTGTGACTTGGGAGACTATCCCATCCGTAGTGCTCAGCCTTGGCGCAGAAAAGGCTTTTGACCGCCTCGTGGCCTTTTTTATTTTCCACTCTGTGCTTCATGGGCTTTCAGGGATCTTTTCTCAATGCTGTCTACCATCTCTATAACACGTTAAGACCCCTTATGTCCTCTCCACCCCGTTCTCAATCAGCAATGGGACGTGACAGGGTTGCCCACTCCCCCCCTATTGTTCGCATTGTGTGTCGAACCTTTGGTAGCAACCATACGGAACCGTGCGGACATTCGGGGTGTGATGATCCGAGACAGGGAATTCAAAATTTCTCTATTCGCCGATAACATTATTTTAACACTGACCCAGCCGACAGTCTCTTTGCCCAATCTACAGGCTGAGTTGGATCGATTCAGCAAACTCTCTGACTACAAAATTAACTCATCCAAGTCGAATGCTCTTCCCATTCATATCCCACCAGCAGAACTTAGTTGCCTCACAGCCTCATTCCCATACAGGTGGCACCCTCACTCAATCAAATATCTGGGGGTCCACATAACCTCAAATTTCTCATCACTCTACCAAGCCAACTTTCCCCCATTATTTCAACAAATCCGCCAATTGCTTCAACAATGGTAGAAGCATCACATCTCCCTCTTGGGTCGTATAGCATCAATTAAAATGACTATCCTTCCTAAACTGGTTTACCTGTTCCAAACGCTCCCAATACCAGCCCCCTACGCCCACCTAAGAAAACTGCAAGCAGACTTGCTACAATACAACTGGAATTATAAATTACATAGAATCCCCAGATCAGTCCTCCTGACCTCTCGCACGGAAGGGGGTCTGGCGTTCCCCAACCTTATTAGATATTACCAAGCAGCCCAGCTCTGCGCTATTGCCTCCTGGTTCACCCAATGCCTCTACAACAAATGCACGGAAATAGAAAAAATGGTGCTAGCCCCAATACACCCAAACAGTTTCCTGTGGAGTTTGAATGCAGAAGTCCCCGCTAACGCATGCTGGGAACAGTATCCCATTTGAGAGCACTATGGTGGACAATTTCTCTCCAACATAGTCTTGCCCCAGACAAATCCGTACTAACGTCCTTTTTATACAACCCAGAATTACCGGCGGGATTAACCTACCAGATGTCCTCCCCATGGGCGATGAGGAATCTATTTCTCTTTGGCCACCTAGTCGACCCCGTCACTAGGAAACTCCTGCCTTTTGCTAAACTCCAAGATAAATACGGGTTGCCTCATCAAACATTTTATAGATACTTACAAATCCGGCACTATGCCCAGACAATAATATCCACTTTACAATTCACACTCCCCTCCCCCTTTGAGAGCATAATTTTAGAAAGCACAAGTAGGAGAGGTATAATCTCGGATATCTATAAAATCCTGAATACATAATCATTCCAGGCGCAGAGTAAACACTTATACATGTGTAAGTGGGAAAAATTATTGGGCGTCACATGGACAATTGCGGATTGGCAGGTCATGTGGTCCCAGGCTTCCAAGAGCTCTCTTTGCACCTTATATAAACAGAACTCCTATAAAATGATGTACTTCTGGTACATGACCCCTGATATCTTGCACTCCATATATCCCACGTCATCAGTGAGGTGCTGGAGATGCCTAAAGGACAAAGACACTCTCCTACATATATATTGGAGCTGCCCTGCGATCGAGCCTTACTGGCGGATGGTACATCAGCTCTTACACAAAATATTTGGCCCCCACATCCAGATGACACCCGCATTCTTTTTACTAGGACTTCCCCTGAAAACGCTTTCTAAACCACACAGGAAATTCACGCGTAACATCCTCACCGCAGCACGATGCCTAGTGGCCTTACACTGGAAGCAACGTGAACCTCCGACACAGGAAGCCTTCTACACTAGGGTTAAAGATATAGAGTTGATGGAAAAAATGACAGCTAGATTACAGGACCGCTTGGAAGTCCACAACCATATCTGGGCACCGTGGCATCTCCAGGAGGATCCTCTTTTCTCTTCTCTTTCCTGTGTTTTCACTGATCTATCTCTATTTTTTCTGTAAAATGAACAGTTGGTACTCAAGATTTATCTGCAACAGAACCATTACCAGAATGTGTTCTTTATTGATGCAGAATACCCAATGTCGTTTGCGTTGATCAACTGTGTAACTGAACACACCTGTTTCCTTTTTGTATTGATATACAAGACCAATTTGAGTTTCAATAAATGAAAATTGTTATTGGGTAATAAAAGATTAGCCATGGTGTCCAAGGAGTGTAGTGCCGGCAAGAATACTGTCACTTACCCTTGGATGTCCTTGGGTGCTTCGTTCAGGGTCAGCAATGCAGATGTTGATCGACTGGGAGGAGAACGAGGATCGATCCCTTACCTGAAGATTGGCTTGAAGAGAGAAAGAGAAAAGGGAAGAGTACTGAGAAAAGGCATGTAGAAAAGAACAAAAAGTCTCATGGGAGACCTAATGGGTAAGGGTGAGAAACTCTGGCCAGACACCAACAGAATATTCGCCCACCCCTTGAGGGGGTGTGTGATGGGAAAACCGCAACAGTGGGATAGGTGGAGGCGCATGGGGTCCACCTCAAGCCCCGGCATCAGGTTAAAACTTGAAAAAACATTATAACAGCATATTGTTTCTATGAGGGAACTAAGTGTCCCAGGACCTATACTGGGATATTGCCGCCTCCCCCTGAAGGGGAGAGGAGGCCCTGCCCTGAGACATTAAAGGAGATTTCAGAATCCGAGGGCAATCCTAGACATCGCAGCTAGTTATAACAGTACTGAACATGTATGGACTCCTCTCCTTCTCCCCCCAAGGGGGGTAATCAATGAGTAAAAAAACAAAAAGAAAAAACAACTGTGTCCACAACACTGGAAACGTATCTGAAGTATCTAGAGAGCCAGAAGCTCCCATCTCAGGTGGTACCACCATAAAGGGTCTTAGAAAATAGGAGGACAAATAAGGCCTTGACAGTTTTTGTATGCACGGTTATGGAGGTCTGTGTTCTTTCGCTTTCTTGGACTTTGCTGTATTCCATACTGGTGTGAGAGGGCTTGATGGAGGTGGGCGCTTAGTGGAGATTGTTGAAGGGGTCGCAAAGTCCATGGCTGCTTCCCGTGAGATCAGCTTTAGATTTAGAAGTATCTTCTCTCCGTCTGGGAGGTTTGTGAAGGAATGCTTCTGGCCTTTCAAAGAAAACTTCACGGCAAACGGGTAGGCCCACCAATATTTAATGTCCTTCTGTGAGAGAACTGTAAGGAGTGGTTTGAGGGCTCTTTTTCGTTGGATTGTAGTGGGTGAGAGATCAGCAAATATTTGTATTTGATGACCCATGTAATTTATCTGAGGTTTGGAGTGGGACTGACGCATGACCTTCTCTTTGATGGTGAAATAAGGGGGCTTCACGATGATGTCCCTGGGGGTGCTGTCTTTTCTGGGGAGGCCAAGGGCCCTGTGGGCTCTGTCCAATTCAATTCAATTCAGTGTTGTGGGACATTGGGGATAAGTTCCCTGATAAGGTCTTGGACTGCAGCGTGGGTGTCGGTAATGGATTCAGGTAACCCTCTGACCCTATAATTATATCTGTGAGACCTGTTTTCCAGTTCATCAATCCTGGATAGGGCAGACTCTTGTTGATCTTGGAGGACCTGAATATGGTCCGAGTTCTGATTTGACATTGCGACCATAATGTCCAGCTTATGTTCAATTGCCTCTATTCTTGTTCCTAGATGTTGGAAGTCAGATTTTATGTCCCCCCGTGATTTTGGTGGTTGTGTTGGCCAACCCTCTATCCAGCAAGTCAGATAATTTATGGAACAGGTCCTGGACCTGGAGAGGGGCTTCCTGACCTGGATAACCTGGGGCGGACTAATCAGGGAAGCATGCTGGAGAAGGGTAGAAGGCTGTGTCCTCCATGGTGTGGCTCAGCAGGGATTCGGTGGAGGCTGGGGAGGGAGCAGGAAACTGCTGGCTACTCACATGTGTGGCCAGGGTGTAAGTGAGGGCTGCAGGGGCCAGTACTTGCCTGGAGTCTGCAGCTCCCTCCATGCTAGCTGCGTGTGGTAGGGAGACAGTGGCGGCCATCTTGGTACACCCATCTCCGACCGAGCCTGTGAATTATGGCCCTATATCACGTCTCACTCCCTGTTCAGACATCGGGGGGCGTTGCCAGGTGGTCGGGTGGGTCAGATGCCTCTGACCCACCCATGAGCAATGACACTACAAACTGCAGCCACAACATGTGGGCCCATCATTACAAGGTAAGGCAAACAGACAGGGAATATAATTGCATTAATACCTGGTTAAAACAAAAAAAAAATTTAAAGTGTACAATAGCTGTAAAGTGCTTTTTCAGTGCAAACATACTCCACACACCATAATTTCATTTTGTTCTTATTTGTTAATAGTTTTCTTACTTTGATCCATTACACTTTTAAAATAGATCTATATTAGCTAATAAGTAACTGTTCAAACAAAGTATGTACCTTATCTATTATTTAGTATCTAAACCTTTAATACACAAATCCGTAGCTTTGTCATGGACATATTACCATAAAATCTTATTTCTGCATAGTAGGAAAACAAGGAGTACTTAACAAAAATGACATGATTTTCTGCCAAAATAAATCATACATCATATGATGCTAATTTATGTAATGTAGTGTATTAGGCTACTATTTTATTCGCTAACAATTAAATGTGAATGGTATGGATTTTTTTTAAATTAATGCATTTAATCCAAATGATGTTGTCTGGATTCATTTGTAGTGTTGAGCGAACCCGGACTGTAACGTTCGGGTCCGTACCGAACTTTTGGGTGTCCGTGGCACGGACCCGGACCCGGACATTTCAAAAATCGTTCGGGTTCGGTCCGGGGTTCTGCTATTTTACTCCACGTGTTGAGAAGCTGCAAGGCAGCCAATCAACAAGCGTTTCACTGGTTTGCCCTTAGAAGCCATCACAGCCATGCCTACTAATGGCATGGCTGTGATTGGCCGGTGCATCATGTGACCCAGCCTCTTTATAAGCTGGAGTCACAGTGCTGCAGTCACATGCTCCTTGGGTTAGTGTAGGGAAAGGTAGCTGACGGCGTGAGGGACAGATTTTAGCCATTTTAAGACCTGATCCTGCATCCTGAGATAGATTACTTTACTACTGCTGTCTGTGCTGTTGCTCTGAGGACAGATAGCAGAAATTAGAGATTTCACATACCGCTGCTTTGAGTTGCAGATCAAGCTCTGCATAGAACAACGAT
>BLSH010068827.1:647350-658785 GCA_018402905.1 Glandirana rugosa | reverse complement strand
TCCACATTCACCTCCATTTTTGCATTTTTTATGTTTTTATTTTTTTAAAAATATTTAAAGTTATTTCCCTGTCCCCATTTCTTTGTAGGTCACTTGTCACACCCTTACCCCAATTTCCTTCCTTTTGCAGCCCTCTAGGGCTTTCCAGGACTTTGTTACAGCCAATTTTGTGCCTAAAAGTTTGGGTACCCATTGATTTCAATGGGGTTCGGTGTCCGTGCGATTGTTCGGGTTCCGTCCGGACCCGGACTTTGTCCCGAAGTTCGGCCGGACCAGCAGAACCCGAACTTCCAGAGGTTCGCTCAACTCTAATTACTACGCAAATGCCATAAAGTATCCAGCTTACAATATGCCAAACAGCACAGAGACAAGCTTCAAACCTTCTGGCACAAAGTCATTTGGAATGATGAGACCAAAATTTAGCTTTTTGGCCTTAACCATAAATGCTACATTTGAGGAGTCAAGAAGGCCTATCATGAAAGGCACACCATTCCTACTGTGAAACACGGAGTTGGATTGCTGATGTTTTGGGGATGCATGAGCTACAAAGGCACAGGAAATTTGGTCAAAATTGATGGCAAGATGAATGCAGCATGTTATCAACAAATACTGGAGGAACATTTGCATTCATCAGCCAGAAAGCTGTGCATGGGATGTACTTCATTGGCTACAGCAGAATAAAGAGAAGGTTCTGGAATGGCCATCTCAGTCTCCTGACCTCAATCTCATTGAGCCACTCTGGGGAGATCTCAAATGTGCAGTTCATGCAAGACAGCCCAAGAATTTCTCAGAACTGGAGGCGTTTTGCCAAGAGGAATGGGCAGCTTCACCATCTGAGAAGATAAAGAGCCTCATCCACAGATACCACAAAAGACTTCAAGCTGTCATTGATGTTTAAAGGGGGCAAGGGGTTATTAAGAATGGGGGTATGTAAACTTTTGTTTAGAGTCATTTGGGTAGTTTCTGTTGTCATTAGGGATGGCCCGAACACCCCCTATTCGGTTCGCACCAGAACATCTGAACAGACAAAAAATTAGTCCGAACATTCAAACAGCGTTAAAGTCTATGGGATCCGAACATGAAAAATCAAAAGTGCTCATTTTAAATGCAAGTTATTGCCATAAAAAGTGTATGCCCTAGGGAACATGTATCAACGCAAAAAAATATTTTGAATCAATCGCTTTTTCAGGAGCAGTGATTTTAATAATGCTTAAAGTGAAAAAAAAGAAATTTTCCTTTAAATATCATGTCTGGGGGGTCTCCTTAGTCTGCCTGTAAAAGGGTGCACCTCTGTGATGTGTAGAACATAGCCAGAGCAAAATGACATTTCCAAAGGAAAAATTGTCATTTAAAATCGTGGCTGTAATGTATTGCCAGCTCTCAGCAATATACATAAAAATCCCCCCCAGTCCATACCAGGCCCTTCAGGTTTGGTTTGGATCTTAAGGGGAACCCCGTGCCAAATTAAAAAAAAAAATTGACGTGGGGTCCCCCCTAAAAACCAAACCAGACCCTTATGTGAGCATGCAACCTGGCCGGCCAGGATAGGGGGGGATGAGCAAGTGCCCCCCTCCTGAACCGTACCAGGCTACATGCCCCCAACATGGGGAGTATGAATGCTTTGGGGCGGGGGAGCTCTGCACCCCCCACCCCAAAGCACCTTGTCCCCATATTGATGGGGACAAGAGCCTGCGGCACTATAAATAAAATGTCAAAACAAAGCGAGCGCAAACAGGGGGGAGGAGCTGTGCACGCCATCTGCGTGCATGGCAGGCGATTGTGGGCATGGCAGGCAGGCGATTTTGGCGCCACCGAACACCCCATAAAGTTCTAAACTCAGGGAGCAGGAAAACAGCAAATGTTCGGCCCGAACGTATGCTTGGGCTGAACCGTTCGCCCATCCCTAGTTGTCATTATGATTTAAAAAGAGTAAACACAGTTGATTGATAATAAATGGATTCAACCAAACACTAACCATGAGTGAAAGAAAAGTTTTTGTGTTATCATTCATATTCTCTGAAAAATGGCCAAGAAACCAAAAATTTTGCCAGGGTATGCAAGCTCATGAGCACAACTGTATACACTGCATTTAGTGTAGACTATATAGACAGTGCATTTGGTGGTGTACAGTATATAATACACTTCAGGCGGTGTACTAATATATATATATATATTGTGTGTATTTTATATCTATATATATATATATATATATATATATATATATATATATATATATACACACACACACACACACACACACACACACACACACACACTGCATTCGGTGTAGACTATATAGACAGTGCATTCTGTGGTGTACAGTATATAATACACTTCAGGCGGTGTATTAATATACATATAGAGTCTAGTATATACACAGTATATTGTGGGGGGTTAGCTCAATCGGGATCACCCTCCCAGGTTTTTCTTAAAAGCTGAATTGCAGCCAGTTTTATTTTAAAAGGTTGCATGAAAAATCAAACACACAAAACAGAAAATAATAATAATAATAAAATTCAGAGGTGAAGAGCTTCTCCCAGGCACCCACAAAACAAAGATAATGCAAACCTTTTGTTTGTCAAAATGCAAAACTTCAGTTCAGCAGCTCTCTCAGGTTTTTGGCTTCCTGAGTCTCAGGCCAGAGCAAACCTTTGCTCTACTCCTGCTTATTTATACCACCTGTTGCTGAACACAAGTGGACAACAAAATCTGGTCTGGGGCCAACTCTGCTAAGGTGGCTGGTAACATCCGGACTGGATTTTGCCTTCGTTTATTGAAAATTAATGCATTCAAGGTGAAACATAATGTCCATCGATCACCTCGCCTTTCATAATGTCACAATATATACACAATATATATACACTGCATTCAGTGTAGACTATACAAACAGTGCATTCGGTCGTGTAGAGTATATAATACACTTCAGGCAGTGTATTAATATATATAGAGTCTAGTGTATATGTATATATATATATATATATATACAGTATCTCACAAAAGTGAGTACACCACTCACATTTTGTAAATATTTTATTAAATCTGTTCATGTGACAACACTGAAGAAATTAAAGTTTGCTACAATGTAAAGTAGTGAGTGTGCAGCTTGCATAACAGTGTAAATTTGCCGTCCCCTCAAAATAACTCAACACACAGCCATTAATGTCTAAACCGCTGGCAACAAAAGTGAGTACACTGCTAAGTGAAAACTGGCCATTTTGCCTCCCCGGTGTCATGTGACTCTTTAGTGTTACAAGGTCTCAGGTGTAAATGAGAAGCAGGTGTGTTTAATGTGGTGTTATCGCTCTCACTCTCTCATACTGGTAACTGGAAGTTCCACATGGTGCCTCATGGCAAAGAACTCTCTGAGGATCTGAAAAAAAGAATTGGTACTGTACATAAAGATGGCATAGGCTATAACAAGATTGCCAAGACCCTGAAACAGCTACAGCATGGTGGCCAAGACCTTACAGCAGTTTAACAGAACAGGTTCCACTCAGAACAGGCCTTGCCATGGTCGACCAAAGAAGTTGAGTGCACGTGCTCAGCGTCATATCCAGAGGTTGCCTTTGGGAAATAGATGTATTAGTGCTGCCAGCATTGCTGCAGAGGTTGAAGGGGTGGGGAGGTCAGCCTGTCAGTGCTCAGACCATACGCTGCACACTGCATCAAATTGATTTGCATGGCTGTAATCCTAGAAGGAAGCCTCTTCTAAAGATGATGCACAAGAAAGCCTGCAAACAGTTTGCTGAAGACAAGCAGACTAAGAACATGAATTACTGGAGCCATGTTCTGTGGTCTGATGAGACCAAGATAAACTTATTTGGTTCAGATAGTGTCAAGCGTGTGTGGTGGCAACCAGGGGAGGAGTACAAAGACAAGTGTTTCTTGCCTACAGTCAAGCATGGTGGTGGGAGTCATGGTCTGGGGCTGCATGAGTGCTGCCAGCACTGGGGAGCTACAGTTCATTGTGGGAACCATGAATACCAACATGTACTGTGACATACTGAAGCAGAGCATGATCCTCTCCCTTCAGAGACTGGACTACAGGGCAGCATTCTAACATGATAACAATCCCAAACACACATCCAAGACGACCACTGCCTTGCTAAAGAAGCTGAGGGTAAAAGTGATGGACTGGCCAAGCATATCTCCAGACCTAAACCCTATTGAGCATCTGCGGGGCATCCTCAAATGGAAGGTGGAGAAGTGCAATGTCTCTAACATCCACCAGCTCTGGGATGTTGTCATGGAGGAGTGGGAGAGGACTCCAGTGGAAACCTGGGAAGCTCAGGTAAACTCAATGCCCAAGAGGGTTAAGTCAATGCTGGAAAATAATGGTGGCCACACAAAATATGGACACTTTGGGCCCAATTTGGACATTTTAATTTAGGGGTGTACTCACTTTTGTTTCCAGCAGTTTAGACATTAATGGCTGTGTGTTGAGTTATTTTGAGGGGACAGCAAATGTACACTGTTATACAAGCTGTACACTCACTACTTTACATTGTAGAAAATTATAATTTCTTCAGTGTTGTTGTATGAAAAGATTTAATAAAATATGTACAAAAATGTCAAGGGCATACTCACTTTTGTGAGATACTGTATATATATATATATATATATATATACATATACACTGCATTCAGTGTAGACTATATATTCAGTGCATTTGGTGGTGTATAGTATATAATACAGTGCAGTCGGTGTTAAAAAAAAAAACACCCATCATGTCCAGAAGGCCACCAAGAAGAGGCAGATGCTCACGGGCCACTAAAAGAGGGCAAGCATCATCTGTGTCTACAATGAAAAGTGGTGGTGGCGAACATGGTGCATCCTCTGCCATCATGCACGGAGGAGTCACCAGAATTATTTGACCATAGTGTCGGTTACATGCTGATGGAGGATGCGCAGCAATTTGAAGGCTCAGATATATAACAAGAAAAAGGGGCCTAAAGACTACCGCATCCCAATTGTATAATTCCAAAACCTCTACCTGGGGTATGAACCACTATCTATGGCGGGATTTTATAGGCAGTACCACCATTTCAATAAAAAAGAGTTCATTACAAAATTCAATAAAAGGCAACAAACATTTTTTAAATAACAACTGTCAACCATACAGTGACCTTTCCCAGCATTGGGTTGGATGTTAAACATATTTGGGTAATACGTTTCTGTTTGATGTAAAATTCAATGAAATATCTACAGTTTAATTTCGCCACACACTCAACGCTTTTCCTGGATAAAGATCCACTTCATCAGGAATTGTTAGTGGAGTGTTTTGTCATTGGCTAAGTATGGAGAGTACGGAGAGTAAAGTGGATCTTTATCAAGGAAATGCATTGAGTGTGTGGAGAAATTAAACTGTAGATATATCATTGAATTTTACAACAGAAACATGTATTATCCAAAAATGTTGAACATCCAACCCAATGCTGGGAAAGATCACTGTATGGTTGACAGTGGTTTTAAAAAGTGTTTGTTGTCTTTTATTGGATTTTGTAATAAACTCTTTTTTATGGAAATTGAGATACTGCCTATAAAATACCACTATAGATAGGGGGTTCATACCCCAGGTAGCGGTTTTGAAGGCTCCAATGTTGGTTCCCCGGATGAGGAAGGGAGTAACGTGAGCCTAGAGAGAGGGGGTGCCACATAAGGACAAGAAACTAGCAGTCATGTTCCCCCAGCTGCAGAATACTGCCAAGTTTGCTCCAGTGACAAGGAGGGAGGGGATGATGAGGTCACTGACTGTACTTGGGTGCCTGTCACGGTCCTGGCGGTGGAGTCTGTCTTAGCAGGGAACAACCACTCTTACACACCCGATTCGGGGACCCCTGGTAGTATAGACAGGAAGTCCCAGAGTGCGGGATGGCACGAGGGCTGGATGGTCACTGGTGGTGATGTGAGGCTCCAGATGGTCGTGCAGACAGAAGAATGGTCGTGCAGGCTGGGTTGGCAACTGGCGGGTCAGAGAGGCACAAAAGGGGCAGGCAGAAGAGTAGTCAAAGTCCAAGCTGGGTTCATTCACGGGCTGGCGGTAAAGGTACAGAGGGGTCAGACAAGCGGATGGTCGTGGATAGCCGGGGTCGGTGCAGGCGGATAGGGAGCAGGTCGGGACAAGCCGGGTCGGTACACAGGAACAACACAGGAAGCAGGTTTTCAGGCAGGAGAGCTGAAGCTCACAGGTACTCAGACGCTGTAGGATGGACAGCACCTGCTGACAGGTGCACGGAGCTTAAATAGAGCCGTTGGGTGAACGGCAAAACTTGGCAAAAAAGTCCAGAACATGGCCTGACTTCACCAGGACAATCTTTTCCTAACAGTGCCTGAGAGAAGAGAGGAGGAAAGTGAGGAGGAGAAGGAGGAGGCACAACTCCAAGGAGGCAGAATGTATTCCAGGGGCCAGCTTAAGGGCAGCCACCCTATAGCATCACACCACAGAGCTCCACAGGAGCAGGGCACTGCTGACTCCCTGCTGACTTCCAAAATGTCATTGATGTGGGCTTTTTTCAACACTTGTGCAGTAGATTGCACCATTGCTGTTTGCAATATATATCTGAAGTGGATCAAGCAGGGCCAGAACAGCAGCCGCTTGGGCACCACATGCTTGTCAAGACATATGAGGACCTGCCATGCATACTACCGTTGGCAACCATTTGCAACAGCACCTGAAAGACCCACATAATAAAACAAGGCAGACTTCTCCTTGCCCCTCATCTGTGATCTCAACCTCTACTATACCTCCAGTCCTCTCAAAAGCCTGCATTGAGAGGAATGAAGGTATAGCAATGGGTGCCACAAGTACATGCAGCCAATCTGCTAGCAGTACACCATCAGTTGATTTCAGCAGGCAAATTTCCCTACCCCAGTTGCTGAACCATAAAAAAATACTGTCCCAGCCATTCACTTGCTCAGCGTCTAAATGCTAGCTTGGCTAAATTGCTAGCACTACAACTGCTGCCCTTTCAGCTGTTAGACTCTGCCCCCTTTCGTAAATTTGTGGAATGTGCTGTACCACAGTGGCAGGCTGCAAAAATAAATTTCTTTTCACGTAAGGCCATCCAGCTCTCTATCGACATGTGGAAGGCAATGTTTTGGCCTTGTTGCAGCAAGGTTCATATTACCGCTGACTCATGGTGCAGCAGGCATTGTCAGGGATGTTATATTTCCTTCATGGTGCACTGGGTAACTCTGCTGGCAGCTGGAAAGGATGCAGGAGAGGGTTCAGTGTTGAAGCTAGTTCTGCCACCATGCCTCCAAAAATCTGGTGGTGATTCTGCCACATCTCCCTGCTCCACCCCCTCCTATTCTTCTTCCTCTTCTTCCTTCTGCAGAATTGTCCTCTGAACCAGCAGTGCTCCCTAAGCGTTCAAGGGGCTCTGCAAGCAGTCAGGCTAAAAGATGCCCTGCGGTGCTTCAGTTGGTCTGTGTAGGGGACAGGAGCCACGCTGGGCCAGAGATTCTGTCAGCTCTGCGGGGCAAGCTCAGAGGTGGTTGACGCCATGGCAGCTTGAGCCAGGAATGGTTGTATGCGACAATGGCACCAACCTTCTCTCTGCCTACCGACAGGGACACTTGACACATGTCCCATGCTTGGCACACGTCCTGAATTTGGTGGTGCAGCGTTTCTTGACCAGGTACCCAGGCCTACCAGATATTCTGAGGCAGGCCAGAAAAGTCTGTCATCATTTCCAACGGTCATACAATGCCAATGCTCGGCTGGCTGACATTGAATGGGAATTTAACTTGTCCACCAACTGCCTCATTTGTGACATGCCCACCTGGTGGAACTCAACATTGGCAATGCTGAAGCGGCTGCACACACAGCAGAGGGCCATCAATGAGCACCTGTGTGAGTATGGCATCAGGACAGGCTCAGGGGAGCTTGGCTTCTTTTCCCCATGCCAGTGGCTACTGATCAAGGATGCATGCACTGTCCTGTCACCATTTGAGGAGGCCACAAGGATTGTGAGCAGCGACAATGCATGCATCAGTGACACTGTCCCTCTAGTCTTCCTGCTGTAGCACACGCTTCATGGAATCATGGACAGGGCACTTGAGGCAGAACAGGAAGAGCAGGACTTCCATTCCTCTCAAGGCCCCCTTTATGCAGATAGCATTCCTGTGGAGCCACCAAACACACAGGAAGAAGAGGAGGAGGAGGATGAAATCAGCAAGGATGTAGTGGATAAAACGCAGCAGTCTTCAAGGGATGGTTTTCAGTCCCCAGAAACCCAAGGAGTTGTATGTGTCTGGGAGGAGGCAGTTCCTGACAATATCATCCTCAGTGACCCAGAGGACACAGAATATCATGCCTCTGCAAACTGCATGGGCTCCCTGATTCTGCAAAGTCGGCTAAAGGACCCTAGGATTCGTGGAATCAAGGAGAGTGATCATTACTGGCTGGCAACCCTTCTTGATCCACGTTACAAGGGTAAAGTTGCAGAACTCAGCCTGCCTTTGCATAGGGAGCAGAGGATGAAACATGTTCAGGAGGCCTTTAAGAAAAGTTTGTGCAACGTCTTTCCAGACCCTGGGAGGTTACCATTTCCTAGTGCTGGACAATGTGTTTCTGAGGCGTCGTTCAGTTAGAGTAAGAGCAGTGGAGAAGGTGGCCGGCTGACTGATGCCCTTAAACAATTTTTCAGGCCTCAGCACCAAGGGCTAATAGGTTCAAGCAACCATCACCAGTGTCTGTATTATATGGTGCAGGAATATCTAGGGGCAAGAGCAGACTTGGAGACCTTTCCAACAGAGCATCCACTGGGATACTGGGTCTTGAGGATGGGCCACTGGCCAGAACTTACTCAATAAGCAATTGAGCTACTGGCCTGTCCTACATCCAGCGTGCATTCTGAATGGACATTCAGTGCTACTGGAGGGTTTGTAACGGATGAAAGAGTACGGCTGTCCACAGACTCTGTTCATAGGCTCAAATTTATAAAAAATGAATAAGTCCTGGATCAGCAGCTATCAAGCCCCTGATGATAATGTAACTGATTGAATTTGCTAGGGATATGGGATCCCTTGAAGACTGCCTATGCTGCCTAAGTGCCTATCCCATTCCCGAATCGTGATGATGCTAGCTTCCAAAAATATTTTTGGTTTAGGGCACCACCAACACCCCAACTTTTCTGCACCTGTTTAACTGGGGCATGTAATTACAATTTTTCAAATAATTTTTAACAACAGGGCCCATTCCTGTTCCCAGCAAGAATAACTGGGAGGGGTTACAGTGTTCAGGCACCACCAACACCCAAAGCCCAATTTTTCTGCACCTGTTTAACTGGAGCATGTAATTACAATTTTTAAAATAATTGTTTACGGCAGGGCCCATTGCTGTGCCCAACAAGAGTAACTGTGAGGGGTTACAGTGTTCAGGCACCACCAACACCCAAGGCCCACTTTTCTGCACCTGTTTAACCAGGGCATGTAATTACAATTTTTCAAATAATTTTTAATAACAGGGTCCATTACTGTGCCCAACAAGAATAACTGTGAGGGGTTACAGTGTTCAGGCACCACCAACACCCAAAGCCCAATTTTCCTGCACCTGTTTGACTGGGGCATGTAATTACAATTTTATATAGTCCAGTCCCCGTAGTATATTTAAGAGTATATAGTTCAGTCCGTATAGTGTATACATTGCAGTTCAGAGTATATCGTCCAGTCCGCATAGTATATATATATATATATATATATATATATATATTTATCAGTTCAGAGTTTATAGTGCAGTCATTGTAGTATATATAATACAGTGGAGAAAATATAGCACAGTCAGTGTAGTATATATAACACAGTGTATTGAATCGGTTAAGGGTAACCCCGTGGCAAAATTGAAAAAAAAAAAGGTGTGGGGGTTCCACCCAAAATCATACCAGGCCCTTCAGGTCTGGTATGGATTTTAAGGGGAACCCAGAGCCACAATTAAAAAAAAATTGTGTGATCCCCCCCAAAATCCATACCAAACCCTTAACCGAGCATGCAACCTGGCAGGTCAGGATAGAGGGGGACGAGTCAGCACCCTCTCAAACCATACCAGGCCACATGCCCTCAACATGGGGAGGGTGCTTTGGGGTCCCCCCCAAAGCACCTTGTCCCCATGTTGATGGGGACAAGGGCCTCTTCCCAAAAATCCTGGCCAGTGGTTGTCGGGGACTGTGGGCAGGGGGCTTATCGAAATCTGGAAATCCCCTTTAACAAAGGGGCCCCCAGATCCTGCCCCCCCATGTGAATGGGTATCGGGTACATTGTACCCCTACCCATTCATCAAAAATATGTCAAAAAAGTAAAAAAAACAGGAGACAGTTTGGGACAATTCCTTTATTAAAAAAATCACGGCACCGACGGACCAGTAAAAAAACGCATCCGCCTTTCAGAGGGGATTCGCCAAATGGGCTGTCTTCGGTTTGACAGCTCTTATGTAGACAAGGGCGGGGCCACCCGGTGACATAACCGAGTGACCCCGCCCCTTCTGAAGTCATGTGACGTCAGGGGGGGGGTCACCTGTTTACCTCACCGGGTGGCCCTGCCCTTGACTATATAAGAGCTGTCAAACCGAAGACAGCCCATTCGGCGAGTCGTCTCTGAAAGAGGCAGATGCGTTTTTCAGGGGGGTTTTTTCTGGTCCATTAGCGCCGTGATTGACGATGGATGTACATCGTGGGACACTTTTTTTAAATTTTATTTTTTAAAAAGGAACCGTCTCCTGTCGTTTTTAAATTTTTGACTCTTTTATGGTGAATGGGTAGGGGTACAATGCACCCGATACCCATTCACATGGGGGGGCGAGATTTCGTGGTCCCCTTGTTAAAAGACATTTCCAGATTCCGATAAGCCCCCCGCCCGCAGACCCCGACAACCACAGCCCAGGGTTGTCGGGAAGAGGCCCTTGCTCCCATCAACATTGGGACAAGGTGCTTTGGAGTGGGGCGCACAGCCCCCCCGTCCCAAAGCACCCACCCCCCATGTTGAGGGCATGTGGCCTGATACGGTTCGGGAGGGGGAGGGCGCATACTCGTCCCCCCCTATCCTGCTTGGATAAGGGTCTGATATGAATTTTGGAGGACCCCATGTCAATTTTTTTTTACCTTTTGGCATGGAGTTCCCCTTAAAATCCATACCAGAATGGAAGGGCCTGGTATCGACTGGGAGGGGGGACCCTACGCTGTTTTTTGTCCTTGAGTTTTTATCTATATTGCTGGGAGCCGGTAATACATTACAGCTGCAAGCAAGTTTAAATTACATTTTCCTTTAGAAATGTCATTTTCCTGCGGCACTGTTCTAAACATCACACAGATGCAGGTTCGTCCTATCCCCCCCTGCTCATACGCGGGAGGGGGAGGGCTTGGCATAGTCCGGTGTACGGGAGTTGTACCCCCCACCCACGAAACCCTGCCCCCCCCGACACGCGGGGTGAGGTTTCGTGG
>BLSH010068827.1:628841-639522 GCA_018402905.1 Glandirana rugosa | reverse complement strand
AAGCAGCGGTATGTGAAATCTCTAATTTCTGCTATCTGTCCTCAGAGCAACAGCACAGACAGCAGTAGTAAAGTAATCTATCTCAGGATGCAGGATCAGGTCTTAAAATGTCTCATATCTGTCCCTCACGCAGTCAGCTACCTTTCCCTACACTAACCCAAGGAGCATGTGACTGCAGCACTGTGACTCCAGCTTATAAAGAGGCTGGGTCACATGATGCACCGGCCAATCACAGCCATGCCATTAGTAGGCATTGCTGTGATGGCTTCTAAGGGCATACCAGTGAAACACTTGTTGATTGGCTGCCCTGCAGCTTCTCAACACGTGGAGTAAAATAGCAGAACCCCGGACCGAACCCGAACGATTTTTGAAATGTCCGGGTCCGGGTCCGTGCCACGGACACCCGAAAGTTCGGTACGGACCCGAACGTTACAGTCCGGGTTCGCTCAACACTAATGATAATGTAAGCAGAAGAGTATTGTATTACAAGAGACAGAATCAGTATTGTAATAATGGAGTGATAACACTGCATGCAAATTTAGCTATAGTATGCCAAATTAATATAGCCATGTTATGGTATTTGAGTTGGGGCAAAGTCCTGGCTTAAAAGCCATGACTTGATCTCATATTGACAAAAAGAGGTATAGCACCCTCCTAGAGTAGGATGCTAGGTACATTTAGTTTTTGGCTCCTTCTGTAATCAAGGAAGCAGTGATTGTTTGGCCTTGTCTGTTCAGGGTTTCACAGGCTGGGAGTTTGATTGCTCCCCCTGCCTCTGCAGGAAGCTTCCAGAGCTTAGAGTGGGAAATTCAAAATAACCAGCCTGAATATTTATTAGGTTCCATCCAATCCCTAGAGGGGAGTGTCAAGAAAGGGATTGGAATGGTGATAAATAGTCTGAAGTACTGGAGAGCTGTATTAATTCTCCCCAGGAGGGTTCCAGAGCTGGAGGGGCTGTTGCCCTCAGGCAGCCCATGGGCTGTACAGCTGTTCTAGAGGCCTCAGCTGTGTCATGGTTGAGGGCCTGGATGAACTTTGCTAGAAGCTGATTGAAGAACCTCACCACAAGGGATCTGGTCTGGAGAGGGACCATCTCACTCACTGGATAACATCCAGAGGAAGCTTGAAGTCGGCAACTATCCTGGGGACTTGTGTGTAAAGACCCTAAACTGATGTCTGTAACAGAGCTCTGGAGATTGCACTGGGTACCAGCAGTTGTGCATCAGCACAAGGTAACCAGATGCCAAAGAGACTCGCCTCATGGTCTTCAGTTGTGAGGCCTTAGACTGCTCAGAGACTTGCCTTATGGTCCCCAGCATTAGACTGTCCAACATTCACAATTAATAAAGGTGAAATAACCACGCTAAATAGTATAACAACATAAAGAGTATACAAAAAGAATACAAGCAGCAACTTCTCTGTGAAATATCAGCTATCAGTCGCAATGTTTGTATAACTACTGAATTGCGCTAATTAATTAAATGAAATAAAAAATAAAAAGTCCACAAGTGACATATATTGATGTTCCTGGTGAGTATCTCCACCATCCACCACCTTGAGTTGTGATTCTGTGCATCAAAACCACCACCAAAAGCTGAAAGGCTCGCTTACCAGCTCACATAGACCTCTCACTACGAAAGGTCCAAAAGCGCTCCATACCCAGCCAGAGCCTTTTTATAACTTCGAAGGGTCTCCAAGCATTGACATACCAATTTTCCAGACTCCAGACCAACTCCAGAATCATAGGCTGTTCAACTCTACAAAGCTTCACACTTCTCGGTAGTGTCTGTTTGCCTCTTGCTTCCTTAACATTCATATTGGCCAGTTTGACAGGTCATCATTGCGATGTGTCAATAGGGATGTATGGGAGGTGGAAGGGGGCAGGTAAATCTGTAATTAAAGGTGAAAACATCCATGCTCAGAGACTTGCCTCATGGTCCCCAGCTGTGAGGCATTAGACTGTCCAACATTCACAATTACTCAAAGGGAAGATTGTTCTCCAATCACTAAGTGCTAAGCGTTTTGGGGTATCCTATGCCCCAACCCCCTCTTTTGTTAAAGTGCTTCAAGCAGTAAATTACAAAAAGTTATCCCCTAGACTGATGCATTGGAGTCGAAGTATATGGACCGGTGTGTGGGTGACTGGCAGTCCCTATACTATTAGGCAAGATCCTGCTGTTACTAGCGGCCCCTACGGGGGTAGTGCTAAAGAGGACTATATATAATTACTAAGTAGGCATCATAGGATTAGATCCAGGATAATGCCATGGTACCAGACTGACACTATAAAATCAGAGCCAGGGTAATACCATGTTACCAGACTAATACCATTCAATCAAAGCCAAGGTGATGTCATGTTACTAGACTAACACCATATGATCAAAGTCAGGTTATTTACATTTAACCAAACTGATACCAGATCATTAAAGCCAGGGTAATGCCATTATACCAGACTGACACCATACGATCAAGGATTAAATTAAAACCAAACTCCAGCTAACAGTTTTCAAACAGTTACAGCAATAGTTGTGTACCTTTTGCGATAAAGGTTTTACAAAAATAAATAAAAGCAGATCATTGTGGGCATCCCTGTCAGTGTTAAATGGTTTGTCCAACCCCCTAATTGCTACAAGTACAGGACAGCCTATTTTGTTGAAAAGCAACAGACTTCGGCCTCGTTCACACTAGTGCAATATCTAATGCGACTTGAGTCACACTGGATTGCAAGACATTAGAAATCACATTTTTTTCAGTGGAGCCCATTTACATCAATGCAGCGCGTTTTTGGAAAAGGGCCTGGTCCAACCCCAGATAACAAGGATAACTTGCCACAAATTTGTGGCAGTTTTGAATTGTAAGTCTTGTTAATGTGCTGCGCATTTTCACTGGCAAGTTGTACATTTGCAGAGCACTTGAAGTTGACACTTTTCAAATTGTTAGCAAATTTGCATGGCAAGTCTCTACCAAGATTAAAGTTGCAGTGGTGAATCTACAGCAAAAACTCTGCAAGTCACAGTGACCCCTGTGGTGGGATGACTATTGAACAACATAATTGAACCAGAAATTGCAGCAGACTTGTAGAATATTTGCAAAGAAAGTTGATCTGGAATCATGCAATGCGGACTTGCTGCAATTGTGCAACAAACTTGTAAAGCCTGGCAAGTCTAGCAATAGCTTAGCAAGTCATTTTCAAACTTGAAACTCAATTGCTTGCTACTATCTCAAAGGGGATCTGTTAAAAGTGAAGTCCATAATTAACGTGGACATTACATTAAATTAGGGATGCACCGATACCGGTATTGGTATCAGTGTCCATACCAAACATTTTCACAAGGAAAATGCTCCTGATACTGAAATCGATACTTTGTGGTACAATTTGTGTCAATACAAAATGAATGGGCGCAAATCGCACTACAAAGAATGTGAGTCTGTAATTGAGTCTGGTTACTCTAGGTCCGGCTGGAGGGCTCTACAGGGCAGGTCTCTGGTACCTCCCCCTGGTACTAGAAGCTTGGAGAAA
This sequence comes from Glandirana rugosa, assembly GCA_018402905.1. Taxonomy (NCBI): domain Eukaryota; kingdom Metazoa; phylum Chordata; class Amphibia; order Anura; family Ranidae; genus Glandirana; species Glandirana rugosa. The sequence goes on along the minus strand of BLSH010068827.1, from coordinate 636,002 downwards.
TGAGTCAGGGGGAAGATGGAGTAGGGAATCTGTGTTGTGTGGCCTGGGAGGGGCAGTTGTCAGTCAGGTTGAACATTGTTCGATTCTCTTTGCCGGAAACCGTGAGTGCACCCAGTTGCACAGTCTTCCCTCTGGAGCTTTGTTGTGAACTTCTACTGCATTACTTCAATACAAGCCCTATACTGCACACGACTGTGTGAATTATTGCCACCGCACCACGCTACACCCACCTACATACAGGGGCTCCACTGGGCTAATATTAAATCAACTTTAGAGTACTAACACTACTTACATTTAAAAAAAACATCATTATTACATTAATTAATACAGAGCTGTGTTATATTGTAACTTATATATCTGCCTGGAGTTCACCTTTAAGGAATACCAAGGTAGCAAGACCAATTACTGAGGGGATTTCCACAAGAAATGTATTACCAGTCTTAAGCTTGTCTTTGCCAGGAAAATGTGCCCTTTGCTCTCTGTACAGCTGTACCCTGCTGAATAATGATGGCTACCTGAGCAGCATTACAAGGCAGACATTGCTGAGCATGGGGAATTCCAGTACACAGTGCTCTGCCAAGTTATTAAGTTTTAGTAACATGCACACAAATGGACCTCCTCTGCCCAATGTAAAAGTGAGATGTCTTTTATAATCATTTCTCTGTAATACCTAGGCTGAGGATGAGGGATTTGGTGCAGTTAACATTGTATAATCTTTTCTCTGAATGTTCTTTGGTTTTACTAATCTGTGCTGCTCTTTCCAAAATAACCATGCAAAGTTCCTTGTTAAAGAGACAATGGTTTTTAGCTGGCCTTGTTCAAATAAATATTCACGTTACATTGTTGCATACTTTTATATCACATATCTTGTATGTCCAAAATGTTTGGTTATGTTGTAGTCTTAAGATTTGTATAAGGTAAACTGAAATAAATCACATTATATTGTGGATGTGAAATCATAGGTTCTAATTGTCAATACTGTTTGGGCTTTTGGACCTTTATAGGAGGGAAAATAAAAAATAATTGGTTCAAATGTGGAGATGGGTAGGTGGACTGAATTAAATGGTAATGGTATAAATGGTACATAAATCCCAAGAGATATACAGCATATGGGATATCCAGTATTGGATGTACTGTATATATACTGTGATATGTGGGGGTGTTTTGCTCAAGGTGTAGTGCTTCCAATGAGTTCACTCCAGCCAGGCATTCCAGTTTTTGGGCTTTTTGGCCAACCTGAATTTGAAAAGAGAGTAACAGTTCAAACTGTTGCCCTTGCAGGGGTTTCCCCCATCACTTCATACACAAAATAAATAATACTAAGCCCCCTGGCTCTTTCTGGCAGTGCTGCTGCAGAGGCTTCAAGCCTAAGCCTTTGGTCTGGTCCCACAGACCACCTCATAGCACCCCTGTGCTTACGTGACACCTGGCTTAGGGCCTCTGTCTGTTTCCTCACAGACTTCACTTGTACGGTGCAGACATGCACCCCTCTGGCTGCACTCTTGCAGCCTCTTGGACTCCTCAGGAAGGTGGAGCCCTCAACTGCGGTGGGGCTATTGATTATTACGGCTGTGAACAACTGCATACGCACGCTGCTGTTTTCTGGCAAGACCTGGATTCAAGGGTTGGGGCTTTCCTCTCAAAGCTTTTTGAAGCACCTGGACTCCAGACCCTGATCAGGAAATTACAAAACCTGGTGAAAACCAAAAAACTATTTTCTCCACTTAGATCCAATGCTCTGGACCCCTCACTCTGCATCTGTGACAACCTTGTGTTGTCATGAGGTTACAATCTTCCAAAAGAAAATATGTACCCCAATTTTGAGCTTTTATCCAGAAGACAACATCATATGAACCCTGCTATTATCTTTTTACTGTGCCTCATTTTGTTTCACTGTATTACTACAACCTGACTTTCCCTGACCTCCTAGTTAAGCTCCACCACCTACCAGTTCATTGTTCAATGCAAGTGTCTCTGACAGAACAGTGGAATTGCAAGTGTCAGTGGTTAGCGATGAAGCCAGAGAAAGTAACTCCCTATAAAGATGGGCACTGAAACGATTTTTCAGGTTATTAAAGATATCTTGTGGTGTCTCTTTTTAGGAGGGTCCTTAACTTTGAGTGCCGGTTTACACTGCTGTGCAAGATTGCATGTGATTCGCACCGCACTGTAGTGAAAATCACATGCGATGTCCATGCAAAGTGATTTCAGCCATACACATAGTATGGCTGAATTTGCATCGCATGTAATCCTTTTTTTGGTCCGCACCATAATTGGATCGCATGGATGTAAACATGTCCGAACTGTCAGTTCGAAGTGCGATATGCGAGCTGAAATGGGGGTGTCACTAACAATGTATTGACCCTCACAGCAGTTCACATATGGCAGTGTGAAGTGCCGTGCGAGCCGGGTGCGATGCAGGAACCTTTAGTGGATTCGCAGGGTTCCCACATCGTACAAGTGTGAACCGACACTAAATGTTTGAAAATTCATTCAGAGCTGTCCAAAAACATGGAAGGGGTGAGTAACAGCTGTGACCCATTCGTTGGTGTATGCAAATTTCAGTAAAACAGATGTGAATAGTCTGGAAAAGCATGTTAGACTAATATGATTATGTATGCCTAATACTTGGTGGACATTATGCTATATTATGTAATTTTGAAACTGGCAGTGATTTGTCAGGGCCCATGAAATGAAATGAGGCACAAAAGTAAGAAATGATTTGGTGAGGTTCACTATATAATATTACTATACAGTATGTTCACTATCACTATATTTTAATGATTGTGTAGCCATGTGCCCCCTCAGGGGTGGCTGGTAGTTTTGGTTCACCTTTCTGCTGCCCTCAATCACACCATATCTCACACATCTGGAGTCATGGAACAGGTCGGTACTGGTTTTTGGTTGTTTTAATTAAGGGATTAACTTGGATGGAGAAAAGGGTAAAATTTGGGATGCCGCAACGAATTGGTTTTCGGGACCCTCTTTTTTACACGACTGTATATACACACTTCTACTTCCTGCAGCACTTCACTTGCTGACCGTTACTCTTCTCACTTCTCTCCAGCACTTTACTTAGTTTCCTGGCCTGAAAGGAAATTTATCAGGCCTACTTGACTCCTCTTCCTTCACCACAGCTAGCACATGGCGAGGCCTGCACTTCAGTCAGCAGGACCTCTGAACCACCCATTACAGGCCAGGGTCAGGGACCCCTCAAGTGTAGCTAAGTATGTTAGTACTAGCTGGGCCTTTGATGGACTACAACTCCCAGCCCATCCCTCTTCCAGGTCACACTGGCCTGCTTTCCTCCTAGTGACACTCCTTCCCCTGACTGGCTCCTGAGACCTCCACAGATGGTCCACTATTCCACTCCAAGTCTGCTCCAGCCTTTTCCTCCAGCTCCCAGGGTTTGTCACTCACTCACTCCAGTGGATACTTTAAAATGTCCTCAGTAGCACGTCTGCTGTTCTCCCATTCCCCTGTGCTGCTCCTGGAATCAACTCCACTCCTGGCCGCACCCGAACCTCCAGGCCTCAAAATCACCCCCCAGACTGGGGGCTCCCTCCAGGGTAGAGGCCTCCACAGCACCTCTGCTAAATCTTCACCACTTCCAGCCAAACTCTCCTCCTCCAGCTGGGCAGATCACCGTATTTAAGGAGGCCTGCCCCCTGCCAATCCTTCCTGGGGATTGGTCAGGGCTCCTTAACATACAGCGGAAAGTGACACTACTCATCCATCCCCCTTTTCCAGCACTTTCTGAAACTAAAGGGGAGGAGTACACAAGTGGCATTCCTTCCTGTAATCTCCAGCCTTACTCTGAGCCACTCCCATGCCCAGATCAAAACACTCAGGCCTGCACTTTATGTCAGGCCTGACTAAATTTTGCCTCTCCTAGCAAAAAGTCCTCTCTACAAAAATGCCTACACTATGGGGGCGCTGCAATTGGTTCACTTTTTGTAGAGCCTCTTCCATGTGAGTTTTGCCAATTAATTGCTGAGCTTAGCTACAGTGTATTGATCATGGTAGTTAACCATTTTTTTCTGGATAGTGTATCTGCAATCTATTATTAATGCAGCCATTTCCCAAGAGGCTGCTCAAAAGTGCTCCCTTGTTCCAAGAAACTGATGACTTAATACAAGAGACTGTCAGAACCTGAACATGTTAAAAGAGATTTCAAAGGCTGTACATGTTACTAGAGACTGTCAAAGACTGCTTGTATGTTGTCAGAGACCATCAAAGACTACACTTCATGTTGCAGGAGACTGTCAATGACAATTCAGAATCAATGTGTATATCATATACCACACACTTAGCTCACCAAGTTGTGGACCCAAAATATGACCCTCACCCCAGCATTCTCCAGGTAGGAGGTTGGTAAAATGACCCTTGATATAATACCCATCACCCAGAGGTAGGATTTCAGAAAATATATCTGTTATTTTCACTAAGATGCAGTATTTCTCTTCTAAATAAGAAGAAAATGGCCCTCATTTTAAATAACAATCTAGTTTTAACTGTAGGCTCCAGAAGTGCTGAAAGATTCTAATGGGAATTTCTTTTGTTGAAAAGCCTCTGGCTTTCCTTTTTTGTGATTAGTAGTCTCAAGGTTCAGGCATCAGGTCATAGCACCTAGTGCATAGCCCAAAGGCTTTCACAGGGCAAAGCAAAGGGTCATGTAACTAAGGTTCTCTAACACAGTAAAGATTTTAAACCACCCTAGGAAAGAATTCAATCTAGTGTAATTAATGATAGATAAAATTACAGATCTGTAGGAATATCCTTTTTAAGAAAATATTGGGATAAGGGAGCATACATTTTTATTAGGATTTGAGTAGGAGAACATCTTGTCTTTAATCTAACTGAGTAAGTGGAGTTAGAGAACTGTGCAGAATAGAACACTTGTCTCTGCTCTTACCGTATTATTATTTTATATTATAAGCCAAATTTACATACAATATGCTAAATAAGAACAGCTAGAAACTAGATTTAAACCTCTCGAAATGTAACAAAAATGACTGAATGGGGCACAATAATGACAACAGAGGCTAAATATTTTTATTGAAATGTCAATGTCAATAAATCAAAGTGTAAGTCAGTCTATGTCATGCATGCAGATTCTTTGGATCTATTTTTAATATTCTTATCTTTCCAGTACTAAAGCCTTATACCTTACATGGTCTATTCCTCATGTGTTTGAAATGACCTTGTATTGTATAACTAAGACATCCTTTTCATATTTAACCTTTTCTATTAACTGGGTCCCTGCCCCTCTTTCACTTAGAATTCTCATATTAGTGCTTTTCTCTACTTGGTCAATTTTAAGTTTCTGCTACTTTTCTGTTCTGGATAGTGTACACCTGATAAAATATTGTTCAATAACACTATGCTACTGATCTGCTTTATGTAAGCTACCTTAGATATAAAAACATATTTAATATTGGAAATACTCTTCTGTAAGATAATAATATTAACCTAATTGCTAACACATCATGAATAGTGGGCAAGCGTCAATGAAACATTCTCTGGAAAATATAAAGCAGCACTCCAAAATGCAACAATCTTTAGAATTTAAATATTTATTGAATTTTGAAGCATTATCTTAGCATATAATGCAATTCCTTATTCTTGATTGATGAGATTTTTGTGCTCATATTTCATGTATCTCTGTGTCAACATAATCAAAAATCAGTATGTAAATCTTGCAAAATCACTATTTTCTTGTCAACAGATCATGTAAGTTTAACAAAAGTGATACCAAATAGGTTGTATTGCATGTAGGCATTGATGCAAATGTGCAGGTGTACACCATTTGCACATCAGTGATCACATTACTTCTGTAGCACCCTCCTACTGTAGGATGCTAGGTAAATTTACTTTTTGGCTCCTTCTGTAATTAAGGGAGCAGTGATCGTTTGTCCTGGTTTGTTCAGGGTTTCACTGGCTGGGATTTTGATTGCTTCCCCCTGCATTCAGAAGAAACTCCAGAGCTTAGGGCAGACAATTCAAATACCCAGCCTGAATATTTATCATGCTCCAGCCAATCCCCGGAGTGTCCAGAAGTGTGCTGGAAAAGTGATAAATAGTCTGAACCACTAGAGAGATGAGTTCCTTCTCCCCAGGAGGGTTCCAAAGCCTGAGGGACTGCTGTTCTTAGTCAGCCCATGGACTGAGTAGCTGTTCTGGGGGCTTTAGCGGTGTTAGAGATAAGGGCCTGGATGGATCTGTTTAGAAACTGATTGCAGGACATCTTCACAAGGGATCTGGTCTGGAGAAGGATTGTCTCACTCACTGGATCAGGTCTGGAGGAAGCTATAAGGTGGCAGCTGTTCTGGGGACTTGTCAGTAAAGACCCTAAATTGATCCCTGTGACTATGCATTTTTTGAAAATCACATCGGTTACCAAAGAAACTTACCTCATAGTCTTCAGCTGAGAGGCCTTAGACTGCTCAGAGACTTGTCCCATGGCCCCCAACTATGAGGTCTTCGTCTGTTTAGAAAGATACCTCATCGTCTTCAGCTGTGGAGGATTTAGCCTGTACAACAGTCACGTTTACTTAAGGAGATGAGTACCCTCTAATTGCTATATGCTAATCTATCACGTATCTGGTGCCTGAGGCCAATGGAGAGAGGGCTTCCCTTGCAGCTAAGTTCCAGACTCCCCTGAAGGTGAGAACAGAAGGAGTAAGGCTCAAAGTAGCACAGGTCGCCTGTGATGTTGTTTGCAGAGGAAATCAAAAGGGTTTCTGAAGTGCTAAGTAGTGGCTGCAGACAGGTGGCGCCTGTGAGACGTGGCAGGTCTGTAGTAGCACTGAGACAATGAAACCGTTTTTGAGTATCCCATGCCCTAACCACTCTCCTGTTAAAGTTTCTTCTGATGTCTGGACGGTGCAGAGTGTCCGCGGTGGACAGACGTCGGTGATGAATCGTGAAGTCTTTGGGAAAACTAAAGGAGACGTTTGTTGTAGTGTCCGCTGGACACGATGAAACTCGGAATGAGGAAGACAAGAGTGGAAGTCCCCTCAGACCTTGAATCGACGTTCCCTTCGGGAGAGAGGTAACCGGAGTCCGTGGTCTATGCACTATCTAATCGTATATCGTTAATCTCCCATGAGTAGAGGAATTCATTTGCACTGACAACATGTCCGATTTAGGAGGTGTCGA
>BLSH010068827.1:571073-583607 GCA_018402905.1 Glandirana rugosa | reverse complement strand
TGTGAAATCTCTAATTTCTGCTATCTGTCCTCAGAGCAACAGCACAGACAGCAGTAGTAAAGTAATCTATCTCAGGATGCAGGATCAGGTCTTAAAATGGCTAAAATCTGTCCCTCACGCCGTCAGCTTCCTTTCCCTATACTAACCCAAGGAGCATGTGACTGCAGCACTGTGACTCCAGCTTATAAAGAGGCTGGGTCACATGATGCACCGGCCAATCACAGCCATGCCATTAGTAGGCATGGCTGTGATGGCTTCTAAGGGCAAACCAGTGAAACGCTTGTTGATTGGCTGCCCTGCAGCTTCTCAACACGTGGAGTAAAATAGCAGAACCCCGGACCGAACCCGAACGATTTTTGAAATGTCCGGGTCCGGGTCCGTGCCACGGACACCCTAAAGTTCGGTACGGACCCGAACGTTACAGTCCGGGTTCGCTCAACACTACACACTTGCCCTGCAGACTGTCCTTCTGCAGAATGTTACTCCTCACAACTCCCTCCAGCACTCAGCTTGCTGAACGTTTCTCCTCACAATTCTCTTTCTGGGGTGAGGGCCCCCACCCCAAAGAACCTTGTTCCTTGTTGATGGGGACAAGAGCCTCTTCCCCACAACCCTGGGCTGTGGTTGTGGGGGTCTGCGGATGGAGGGTTTATCAGAATCTGGAAGCCCCCTTTAATAAGGGGGCCCCCAGATCCCGACCCCCCCATGTGAATTAGTATCGGGTACATTGTACCCCTACTACTTCACCAAAAGTGTCAAAAAAAATTAAAAAACACAGGAGACAATTATGAACAAGTCCTTTATTAAAAAATAAAAATAAGTGTCCCCCGTTGTAATCCATCGTCAATCACGGCGAGTGATGGACCCAAAAAAAAAACGAAAAAAAAACGAACAGCTCCTCCTCCATGGGAGTGCTCCCACTGACTGAGCTCTTTTTGTTTTGATGTTTTATTTATAGTGAAGGGCGGGGCCGTCCGGTAATGTCATTGAGTAACCCGCCCATCTGATGCAACATCACGTCAGAATGGGGGGGTCATCCGTACGTTACCTAGTGCCCTGTCATGCACTATAACTAAAACATCAACACAAAGCCAGCGCAGACAGAGGCAGCCCTCCCATGGAGGAGGAGCTGTGAGCGCTGTCTGTGGCAATGCATTATGGGGCGCTCTGCAGCAGCGAAGTCACTGTGAACGCCCCATAATGTTCTAAATTCGATGAACGGGTGAACGCCCGATGTTCGAGTCGAACTTATGTTCAACTCGAACCGAGGGCCCATCCCTAGTTCCCAGCTTGAATAGAAATTTATCAAGCTTCTCCACTGCTGTCTCTTCACCACAGCTAGCACATGGCGAGGTCTGCACTGTGTAAGCAGAGCCTCAGGACCACCCATTACAGGCCAGGGATCACGGGCCCCTGAATATGTAGCAAAGTACTTGGGTGCTAGCTGGGCCTTTGATGGACTACAACTTCTATCCCATGCATCTTCCAGGCCCCCACACTGACCTGCTTTCCTTGCAGTGGCACTCCTTCCCCTGACTGGCTCCCAATGCTTTCACAGACTGTCCACTATTCCTCTCCCAGCCTGCTCCAGCACTTTCTCCTCCAGCTCCCAGGGTCTGTCACTCACCGACTCCAGTGGACTCTTTAAAGTGTCTCAATAGCACCTCTGCTGCTCTCCTGTTCCCTTGTGCGCCTTCAGGAATCACCTCCACTCCTGGCTGCACCTGAACCTCCAGGCCTCAATGTCACCCCCCCCAGACCAGGGGCTCCCTCCCGGGTAGAGGCCTCCCCAGCACCTCTGCTACATCTTCACACTTCCACCTCCAACAACTCCTCCCAGATTGAGCTGATCCTGAGTATTTAAGGAGGCCTGCCCCCTGCCAATCCTGATTGGGGATTGGACAAGGCTCCTTAGAACACTCCAGGTGGCTCCACCTCCCTCCCAACTCTCTGACTAGAAACCTTCCTCCAGTTTCTAGAAAGAAGTGGGGGATTCTGGTGACCTCATCTGTTGAATCAACTCAATCCTCCCTGAGCCACTCCCCAGGCCCAGATCAAAACACTCAGGCCTGCACTTACAGTCAGGCCTCACTAAATTTTGCCTCTCCTGCAAACAAAAACTCAAAAAATTTCAAAAACGTCTACACTCTGGGAGCGCTACTCTCATATTCCTGTAAACTATGTATTTATAGAAAGTGGATGCACCTAATAACTTGATTATCTATAGAAGCTTGAAGTGATGCTGGTCAAAGTAACAAATCCACTGCAAATTTACAAATGTCCTCCTTTCATTCATTCCACTGCTGTTCCATTTGCCAGTGAGAAAAAAAAACTGAAATATCCAGTACGTCCGGGAATGGGCATGAACATATGACTTGTTATTCCATTCTTTGTCAAATTCCATTCTGACAGATCCATCTGTCCTCCAACATCTGAAGCTCCTGCCTATGGCATTATGCTAATGCTGGATGCATTAATGGATATGCTTTGCTAGATTTCTAGGATGACACTTCCTGGCTCAAGTCTTGGTCTACAAGGCTCCATGCAAGTAGCATTTTGAGAGGATGCCCCTTGACAGGCAATGCCATTTTAATGACTTAGACACTTTCACCAAGGAAGCAGCTGAGAGTAGAACTACCTTCTTACCCCAGAAACAAATGGCAAAGCTCCTGCAGGTAAGCTTTCTGTTCCTGAGACAAAAAAAATCCTTTCAATTTTTTTATGCCCATCACTCTCTCTTCTACCACAAGACTAATACTTGGACTTTCAAACCTGCCAAGTCTGGGGAAAAAAATATCTAAATTCTGTGCTTTCAACTTTATCATACCCTGAATGTCGCTATATACAGTATCTCGCAAAAGTGAGTACACCCCTCACAGTTTTGTAAATATTTTATTATATCTTTTCATGAGTCAACACTGAAGAAATGACACTTTGCTACAATGTAAAGTAGTGAGTATACAGCTTGTATAACAGTATAAATTTGCTGTCCCCTCAAAATAATTCAACACACAGCCATTAATGTCTAAACCGCTGGCAACAAAATGAGTACACCCCTAAGTTTAAAATGTCCCAATTAGCCATTTTCCCTCCCCGGTGTTATGTGACTCGTTAGTGTTACAAGATCTCAGGTGTGAATGGGGAGCAGGTGTGTTAAACTTGGTGTTATCGCTCTCACTCTCTCATACTGGTCATTGGAAGTTCAACATGGCACCTCATGGCAAAGAACTCTCTGAGGATCTGAAAAAAAGAATTGTTGCTCTACATAAAGATGGCCTAGTCTATAAGAAGATTGTCAAGACCCTGAAACTGAGCTGCAGCACGGTGGCCAAGACCATACAGTGGTTTAACAGAACCGGTTCCACTCAGAACAGGCCTCGCCATGGTTGACCAAAGAAGTTGAGTGCACGTGCTCAGCGTCATATCCAGAGGTTGTCTTTGGGAAATAGACGTATGAGTGCTGCCAGCATTGCTGCAGAGGTTGAAGGTGTGGGTGTTCAGCCTGTCAGTGATCAGACCATACGTTGCCCACTGCATCAAATTGGTCTGCATTGCTGTCGTCCCAGAAGGAAGCCTCTTCTAAAGATGATGCACAAGAAAGCCGGTAAACAGTTTGCTGAAGACAAGCAGACTAAGGACATGGATTACAGGAACCATGTCCTGTGGTCTGATGAGACCAAGTTAAACTTATTTGGTTCAGATGGTGTCAAGCGTGTGTGGTGGCAACCAGGTGAGGAATACAAAGACAAGTGTGTCTTGCCTACAGTCAAGCATGATGGTGGGAGTGTCATGATATGGAGCTGCATGAGTGCTGCTGGCACTGGGGAGCTATAGTTCACTGAGGGAACCATGAATGCCAACATGTACTGTGACATAATGAAGCAGAGCATGATCCTCTCCCTTCAGAGACTGGGGCTGCAGGGCAGTATTCCAACATGATAATGACCCCAAACACACCTCCAAGATGACCACTGCCTTGCTAAAGAAGCTGAGGGTAAAGGTGATGGACTGGCCAAGCATGTCTCTAGACTTAAACCCTATTGAGCATTTGTGGAATATGCTCAAGCAGAAGGTGGAGGAGCACAAGGTCTCTAACATCCATCGGCTCCATGATGTCGTCATGGAGGAGTGGAAGAGGACTCCAGTTACAATCTGTGAAGCTCTGGTGAACTCCATGCCCAAGAAAGTTAAGGCAGTGCTGGAAAATAATGGTGGCCACACAAAATATTGACATTTTGGGCCCAAATTGGACATTTTCACTTAGGGGTGTACTCAGTTTTGTTGCCAGCAGTTTAAACATTAACCTCCACGGTCGGTATGATTATGTCAGATTTTTCCATCTAAAAGCGGTACATTGTTTTGCATAGAAATTTGACGTTTTATTTTGTAGGCCTGTAATTCTTAGGAATAACTCACTTAAATCTTTCCAAACCAGAGTCTAGTAGACATAGCGGGTATGATAAAGTTTGAAATGGAAAACATAAATTATAATATAATAAATAACTATAAATAAATATCTAAAATAATAACATAATAGTAATAAAAATTATTCAATAATGTAATCAAACCAAAAACACTGAAATTTGCTCATTTGCAGAATTGTCGCTGTCGTCACTTTCAGTGTCTGATGATAAATTTCCCCAAAAATTAGTATCACTCAATTCTGCAAATGATTCTTATTTACTATCGCTGTTTTCTAGCTGATCAAAAACCACTTTTGACGTAAAGGACACTTTTTGGTTGCCATGGACATTCTCAAGTTTCCAGGCAGAAAGAATGACATAAATATTATAAAATTGCATGCAGGGCACTGGGCAAACCACTAAGGACAAAAGGGATGTGAAATGATATCACACAGTAATGTAATCTTACAGATCACAGTGTACTGTATGTTTACTATGTGTTTCACTTTTTGAATTTGCCGCCGGTCTCTGCCCCCGTGCAACGCGGCGCTCGCAAGGAATGGAGCCCGGCACACAGAGGCATCAGGCAGAGGACACAGCCCGCTGACACAGCGGGGGGAAATTGCTGGATCCAGGGGACAAGGTGAGTAACGCTGCCTGGATCCAGCGACACCGCTCTTGGTACATAACATTCACCCCAAGCCACACTCGGGAATACCGCCAGGGGGGTGAATGGCTGTGTGTTGAGTTATTTTGAGGGGGCAGTAAATTTACACTGTTATACAAGCTGTACACTCACTACTTTACATTGTAGCAAAGTGTCATTTCTTCAGTGTTGTCACGTGAAAAGATATAATAAAATATTAACAAAAATGTGAGGGGTGTACTCACTTTTGTGAGATACTGTATATGGTGTTAAATCCAACACCCTAAAATCTTATATTTTTATAATAGTGTAAATTTTAAAGAAATATCCCTTGTCAAATTCCCTTTGTGTGAAAGGAAGGAGCTTGTGCATGCCAGCCACACACCCACCTACACATTGGGAGATACAGAGTGTTCGGCAGCTTCCTTGCGAGTGGGAGAGCGACACTGCAGCGGTGACTGATTGGTTCCTGTGTCTCCTATTGGCAGTGCTACCACAGAGGTGGACTTGTCAAATAAGAGAGGAGAGGCTGCTGATAGATGGCTACAGTGCATGTTGTAAGCTGTTTAATGCTCTTCCAATGCATTGTTTGTGAGTGGATTTGATTATACTTTTGGTAATACACTATTGTGAGAATTTCTTGTTTTACCAGCAATGCTGAGGATTAATGGATGAAATGATAAAAATGAAGGAAGACCTCTATGAAGATAATCACTACTGATAATTGCATGAAGCGTGTTTAGACCTTATAATGGTCAAATAACTCCGGTGAGTGATTTTTGACAGTCACCGATGGTGGTTCACAATGTGGAGTACTGTGTTTCTCACAGTGGTGTTTTATTGTGTGGAACTGAGGAATCAAAAGAAAGACACTAGAGACTTTGGGGTTGATTTACTAAAGCGAAAAGTGCAAAATCTGGGGTAGCTCTGCAAAGAAACCAATCAGCTTCCAGGATTTGTTGTCAAAGCTTGATTGAACAAGCTGAAGTTAGAAGCTAATTGGCTACCATGTGCAGCTGCACCAGATTTTACACTCTCCAGCGTTAGTAAATCAACCCCTATATTTCATTTCACAGGATTACAAAGTTGCACATTGTTTGAGGGGTTTCTTAACAGATACTATTCCTTGGTATTATATATGATATATTCCTTGGTATTATTTGTAGTTTATGGGTTTGTATGGGCAAAAAATAATATTTTCCACAATATTTATTTCAAACCTATAAAAAAGAGAGCTATTAGCGCTAGTATTGAAATATAAGAAGCCTGGAAACAAACCTGCCCCCAATTTGTCAGAGCGCTGGGACATCTGGCAGCCTTCTGGGCCATCTGATCCCAAGACATTTCAGACATTTCGGTTCAGACCGTCATAATAAGGTAGTATACAAAGTAGAGTTTCAGTCTCTGCTTCCATCCCGCTTCATGCTATCAAATTAGCTATCCTATCTGCAAAAGCAGGTGGATCTATATGTTGCTGTCCAGCATTACCCCCATCCCAAACAAGAAAAGATGTCAGGTGTTCTACTTGTAGATGTTCAGTGTTCTCAAGGCCTTCACTCTGCCCAATCTGAAACTAAAGATTCTCAACAATTTCATTCAAAGGCAAAAAATTATACATCGGATGTGCCAGGTCATTCATTGCTTACTTTCAACAAAGGGACCTTCTGGCCTCTGTGGATATCAGGGTTTCCTACTTGCACATCCCCATTTTCCCTTTTCATCACTGTTCCCTATGTTTTCCACTGGGAATATAACAGTAGCAATTTGTTGCCTTTCCCTGTGGCCTGTCCACTTCACTGAGTGAGCACCTATCCTAGTTTTGCTTCACTCTTAGGGATATCTGGATGATCTTCCGCTAAATGCACCGTCAGACCATGTTCTGTTAGCATTGCTTGAAATATTTGGGCCTAGTCCTGGATACCTTTTCCTCCACAGGACAAGCTCATTGTCCTTCCTGAAGGTTCTCTCTCAAGCTGCCTCTCAATCCACCATTGCAGATAGATTAAATAAAGCCTATGGTTCAAGGGAAAGGGTTCCCCTCTTACCTGTTAAAGCAAACTCAACCAGATTTGTGTGCGCCTTATGGGCCTGGCTTTCTGTTCACATTTGTTAAGTTTTACCAGGTTGATGTTTATGCCAATACTAGTTTTGGGCAAAAGAGACTTTAGGCTGTTTTCTGAGTTATCAAACACGTATTTTACTTTTTTCTCTCCAAGGGCCTGTTAGCTTGCTGTCATAGGTGTGCATAGCCTATTGCATTAGGGTGTGCACCCCAAAGCTCAAACACACATGAACAGTATATTTATATACATACATACACACAAAGACACATGCATTCTTATAGCAGAGCCGGTTCAGTGAAAGAGAAGTATGGTAGCTCTTCAATAATGGTGGAACTGGTCAGAGGGAGATATTTCCCATCTCTCCAGCGGCACACAGAGCAGTAATGCTAATGTGCTTGGAGTGATTAGGGTGTGCCCAGGCACACCTGGCACACCCCTGCGCACGCCTATGCTTGCTGTTCTGTTCTGTCTTCTCAGTTGGAATGCTTTTGGATGTCCCATGGTCTAGTTTCTGTCCTGTACTGTGTGATTAAGAAAATAGCATTTTTAAATTACCTGGTAATTTATTTTATTGTTCCTTCTGATTCATTCACTCCTAATTGCTTGCTACAAAACTGAAGCTTTTGGAAGTGGGAGGGATTACTTTAGGGCTGTCCTTGCAACTTTGTTTGCCAGTGTCCAAACATCTGAATGTAATTTTATATAACCTGTGGTCTAAAGTCTAATCCCGTGCCTTATACTGTACTCCAAGGAAAGGATTTTATAGGTAAATCCTATTTTACTTCTGCTGTATTACTCTCTAAAACATCCTTGCAAATCAATGCCCAAATCCCCTTTTTCCAATCAATTACTGTTATCATGTTCTCTTATCACTGTCATTCCCATTAAGGCCTCATACACACGGATGTTTTTTGACGCTGGCGTTTTCTGTAGTTATTTGCAGCTCTCCGTGTTAGTCAATGGCCCCATAAAAACGCAGACGTTTTGAGCTGTAGATGGCGTCGGCGTTAGTGAACTGAAACTAGAACCCACGGCCAGCGCTTTCTGAGGCTGTAACGTTTTGGCATTTTTGACGCCGATGCCGCAAAACGCCAACAAAGGCCAATTAACGCCGTACCGGCGTTAACCGGCATTTTTTGATGCCGACGTTTCTAGGTTGAAAAATAGCAGAGGGATGATTTTTTTTTAAAAATGCCTATTGACGCCGATGCTCACTAACGCTCACTAACGCCGATGCATAACGCCAAAAAGCGCCAATTTTTTTTCCTTGACGTCGGGCCCGACGTTTTGTTTATTTTTTAAGAAATGTCCTTGTGTATGAGGCCTTAAACTTCTTTCAGGGCCCACAGCACTAAATCATTGTAAGTTTAGCAGTGTTAACCCATCTACTTCTTCTTACCCCAGGATCCAGTGCCGCAGAAGCTTGGAAATATCAGATCCTAGAGAATTTATTAATGTGACAAAACACACAAACATATCTATGCGTTACACATAAAGAATAGATAATCCAGCATTACGTAAACACAATGCAGCATTACATACACAATATAGTATTACAACACCCAGTCACGGCTTTTAATCCCATAAAGGTGATTGTCACCATTGCTTAGGGCAGCTGAGTTAGAAATTTCACCAAACCCCAGCATTACAAAGTGTGATCATTTCCTTATTATTTTGTTTCTCTCTTCTGATCATCTTTGGACATTTGTGACTAAGTTCAGTAAATCAAGTAAAAGTGTGTGAAGGTCATGTTGAGAGGGACCAGATCACTCTCTTTAGTTCAAAAAAGATGAAATGATTGCATAATTGATTAAAACCTCTTACATTTTATTCGCCTGTGTCTTTTTGGAGAGATTTTTTTAAACATCTTTTTCCAGAGACATACCAGGAAATGAAAGGAAATCTCTACAAAGTGAGGTGAAGTTCCCTTTGGGGCAGCTGTCACCTGAACACGTGCCCCCATTGGAAGACTCCCCCTTACCGCCAGTTCCTACAGGAACCTTAAAAATATGGATTTCATATAATTTCTACACTGGTGATCTCAGACTGAGATTTTAACAGATCTTTACTCTATTCAAACCCAAACAGTTTTGTCTCAGATATACTTTAACCTCCCTGGTGGTATGATTATGTCAGATTTTTGCGTCTCAAAGGGGTACATTGTTTCGCATAGAAATTTGGCATTTTATATTATAATAACTCACTTAAATCTATCCAAACCAGAGTCTAGTAGACATCCTGGGTATGATAAAGTTTGAAACAGGAAATCCTAAATTATAATATAATAAATAACTATATATAATTATCAAAAATAATAATATAATAGTAATAAAATGTATTCAATAATGTAATCAAATCAAAAACGCAGAAATTTGCTCAGTTGCAGAATTGTCGCTGTCGTCACTTTCAGTGTCTGATGATAAATTTCCCCACACATCAGTATCACTCAATTCTGCAAGTGATTCTTATTTACTATCAGTGTTTTCTAGCTGATCAAAAACTGCTTTTGACGTAAAGGGACACTTTTTGGTTGCCATGGACATTCTCAAGTTTCCAAGCAGAAAGAATGGCATATATAATATAAAAGTGCATGCAGGGCACTGGGCAAACCACTAGGGACAAAGGGGATGTGAAATGATTTCATACAGTAATGTAATCTTACAGATTACAGTGTACTGTATGTGTACTGTGTGTTTCACTATTTGAATTTCCCGCCGGTCTCCGCCCCCATGCAACGCGACGCTCGCAGGGAACGGAGCCCAGCACACAGAGGCATCGGGCGGAAGACACAGCGGGGGACATCACAGGATCCAGAGGACAAGGTAAGTAACGCTGCCTGGATCCAGCGATGCGATCCTGAGTGTGGCTCGGGGTTACCGATTTTGGTAATGAAAATTCACCCCGAGCCACACTTAGGATAACCGCTGAGAAGGTTAAAGTAGTATCAAACCCAAAACCAAAAATGTAATATATTGCAGCTTACCAATCATTAGTTGTGGGGGCTGCATTCAAATACATTTTTAGTTTTTTTTCTTCTATTTTCACCTAGTGATCTGGCCAGTAACACACTACTGCATTTGAGTGGCCAACTCTGGATGAAGAAGCACAGGGAGCACATTTTGACAGCAGCATTGTCAGTCTGGGGGGAATGGGAGTGTTGGATGGACTAGCAAATTTAGTTACACTAACAAATTGAAGCCAAAGTACAGCTAATACTTTATAAGCAGTTACAGCAAACAGTCTTTTTTTCTTTGGGGATAAAGGTTTTACATAAAAAAATAATAGCTGATAATTATAAGCACCCCTGCCAGTCTTAAATGATTTGTCTCATCCCTGTAGCCATAAGACAGCTTGTTCTTTTGAAAAACAACAGGCCTACTGGCCAAGTCACCGGATGAAAAAAGAAAAAAGAAAGCCTAAAAATAGAAAACAAATGCATCCATCACATCTAAGAATTGGTAAGCTGAAATATAATACATGTTTGTTTTTGGGTTTGGTTTATTACTGCTTTAACCACTTCCTTACTGGGCACTTAAACCCCCCTCCTGCCCGGACCAATTTTCAGTTTTCAGCATTGAATGACAATTGCACGGTCATGCGACGTTGTACCCAAACATAATTGCCATCCTTTTTTTCCCACAAATAGAGCTTTCCTTTGGTGGTATTTGATCACCTCTGTGGTTTTTATTTTTTGCGCTATAAACAAACAAAGAGCGACAATTTTGAAAAAAGAACAATATGTTTTACATTTTGCTATAATAAATATCCAAAAATAAAAAATAAAAAAACAAATTTATTCATCAGTTTAGGCTGATATGTATTCTTCTACATATTTTTGGTAAAAAAATTGCAATAAGTGTATTTTGATTGGGTTGCGCAAAAGTTATAGCGCCTACAAACTATGGACATTGGTTTATGGCGTTTTTATTATTTATTTATTTTTTACTGGTAATGGCGGCGATCTGCGATTTTTATCGGGACTGCGATATTGCGGTGGACATGTCTGACTTTTTTGACACTTTTTTGGGACCAATGACATTTATACAGTGATCAGATCTAAAAATAGACACTGATTACTATATAAATGTCATTGGCAGGGAAGGGTTTAACACTAAGGGGGCAGTGAAGGGGTTAACTGTGTTCCCTGTGTGTGTTCTAACTGTGTGGGGGCGGGGCTGACAGGGACATAACAGATCTAACTGATCCCGATCACAGGGATCAGTAGATCTGTCAAGCCCCCCCCACAGAGCGGGGAACCGCCGTGTTTACATTGGCGGTTCCCCATTCTGGCTCTCTGTGCAGGGATCGTGGGTCTCCGGCGGACATCGAGTCCGCCCGACCCGTGGGCATGTGCCTGGAGCGTCTGGCACGAGCAAAAGGGGAGTTCGTCTATTGATGGCCTCCCGGCATTTCAGTTCCGCACTGTAGCCGTCAATCGGCTATAGCACGGATCTCAAGTGGTTAAAGCTTCCTATAGACATGCTGACACAATTTGACTGCCCAGCGGGCTGCAAAATACCCCGTAAATGTGTAAGCTTAACTTAGCATTGGGGAAAAAGGCAGGGGTTGAGTAGGGAGTAGGGTTGCCACCTTTTCTTCAAGCCAAACCCGAACACTTCAGATTCACACGGCATGGCACCCCAACCGCTGCACGATTTTGGCATTATTGTCGTCCGACAAATCGTAGCAAAATTGCGCAAACAGAATTGTGGGACGCCTGTCACCCAAAAGAAGTTTCACTCCGCAATTTGGGTGCCATTGAAAGTAAAGGGATTGTGAGCACATCCTGCGATTTGTGGTGATTCGGGAATCGTGAGCTGAATTCAGGGGTGTGTAATGCACAGTGTAGGGGTAAGAAGAGTGCAAAATTTTCTCCACCAGCAATACTCTCCCCATTTTACCCTTCCATTAAAAACCCCACTCCCTCTTTTGCAAAAAAATCCAGCATCAATCTTATTCTCATCCTCTAGCTACCCATGAACACGACACCTTCTCCCTTCTAAACAACACCCCCCCCCCACAAGACCCTCTCCCTCTTAACTAAAAACAACCACCCCCCCCCCCCCCGATCTCCTACTCTTATTCTAACTACGACCTAAAAAAACGTTTTCTCCCTCACCCCAAAAATTACCTTCCCATTTTACCCCTCTCATAACGACCACCTCTTTTAAAACGTGAGAAGAATGGGGATGTGACACGTAATGTGTGGGGACTTAAGTCGAGTGCTAAGGGCTTAGTGGTGTTTAGCGTCCTACACGAGTGTTAGGGAAATGAAAGTTACCGTGGGTTTAACGCCTCACTTTGAAGAAAACCCACTGTCCGCAGGGTGTTAAGACAAACGCGTTAAAACGATGCTAAACAGCCTGCTGTTATTACGGTTTTAGCACGTCGCCAACCCCACGGTACGGCACACTTAGACTTC
>BLSH010068827.1:558756-571063 GCA_018402905.1 Glandirana rugosa | reverse complement strand
CCTCTCCCAGAACACCCCCCCACAACAAATCTTCCCTCTTCCACAGCACAAGTACCCATCCACTATCCCCAAAATCCCCAGTCCTAGCACAATCACCCCTTCTTCCCCATCGCAGCACTTATCCCTACCCCCTCCTATTACAAATCTTCTTCCCCTACCAGCAGAAATCCCCCCCCATACCCACATGGCCACCAACAGGGGGTACCATGGGACAGTAGGGGGATTGATGTAGCGGGTGGGGGGGCAATTACAGAGACAACAGCTGGTGCTGTCATTTTTAATACATTAATAAGAACAATCTGTTCTCCATTCACTCACACATGTCAGAGAGGTTGGCATGTCACAGTCTGTGAAGTCCGCTGTCAGCATTCTCCCGATCCACGCTGCTCTGATCACTGAATTGGTGGAGGAAGCTGGTATAAGGATACAGAGAGCCACAGGAAACTCATTTGGATTGTCAACCTCTGATGATGGAGGCGTGGTTAAGCCTCTGGAACGCTCTGATTGGTCACAGCATTCCAGGTTGACAGTTCAATGCAGTTTCCCTGCGGCTCTCTGTATCCTAATAACGGCTACAGATTCTGTGATCAGAGCAACGTGGGTCAGAAGAATGCTGGCAGAGTGACAGCGGACTCCACAGACTGACTTGCCTTCCACTCTGACATGTGTGAGTGGATTGTTTTAAACATTTAATGTATTAAAAACTACCAGCGGCTACACAGTGCTTCTCTCTCTTCCTTCTTTTTTGTATCCTCTGTAATTGCACCCTGCACCACCGCTCTGATCCTCCTGCTGTCCGGGTCCCCGTGTATGCTGGGCCCCTACAAGAGGGCCCCTGTTGGTGGCACTGGTGTCCGGGTCTCAGGCTGAGGGAAACCTGGGCACATCATCCTAAACCCGAACTGTCCGGGTCAAAACCGGACAGATGGCAACCCTAGTAGGGAGCATTAGCAGGAACAGGTTTGTCAGAAGGCAACAGTAGTAATTTGGCAGTTTTTGCAACTTAAATTAAAAACGACCTAATCGGTTGTCTAGCATCAAGCTCAGGTGTCTGCCTTAGATATAAGATGTGGTTGCTAAGGGCTACTGCACTTAATCCCTCACGATTGCTCTTTGCATTGAAATGTGGGGTTACGACCCCTTTCACATTGGGGCGTTTTTCAGGCTTTTTAGCGCAAAAAATAGCGCCTGTAAAGCACCTGAAAACTGCCTCCCCTGCAGCCCCAGTGTGAAAGACTGAGTGCTTTCAAACTGGGGCGGTGCGCTTGCAGGACGGGAAAAAAAGTCCTGCAAGCAGCATCTATGGGGTGGTGTGGGAGCGCTGTATACAGTGCTCCTAAATCACCCCTGTCATTGGAATGAATGGCCTGAAAGAGCCTGCGTTGCAACTCTACAGAAGCACCGCACCGCGGGTTCTTTTAACCCCTTTTTAACTCCTTCTGGGGGTATTAAAAGCTCCCCGCTAGCGGCAGCACAGTGCTGCTTAAACAGTGGTAAAGCGTTGCTAAAACAAGCGGTGCTTTACCGCTAACGGACCTGCCGCCCCGGTGTGAAAGAGGTCTAAGGGCCCGACTAATTTTAAAGTTGCTGAGTAGATAACAGCAGTTTGTGGTATATGTTAAAGAAAAGTTACGTTGTAAAGAAAAAGCCTTTGAAATGATGTGAACCTGAAGGAGAACAAAACATTGCAACATGGTAATTTACAGGGTGTGGAAGAAAAATGTCCACCCAGTCATGAAATACAGCTTTAAATACCCTGACTTGCCCTAAAGGCTTCTTCTCTATCCATGTAATCAGGGAGTGCACTAGATGTTTCTTCGGTCCTCTGAAATAGATGGAAGGCATGTCTGTGATTTAATTATCGGAAGAAAAGCTGCAGCTGTAATACAACTGTGTTTAAATTTTAGACGCATTCAGTATGTTCTTAGGCTTTTGTTGGGTGCTTCTTTAAAGTGGTCCTATATTCAAATGTTAACTTAAAGCTTTGGTCACAACTCTGTTGAATGGAAGTATCAGAATTTCTTAACTTCGTCACATATCAGGTGGGTGTAATCTGCTGCAAATCTTTGCAGGCAGATGGCCACTTTCACACTGACGCAGTTTTCAGGTGTTTTAGCACTGTTTTAGCACTAGAAATAGTCTCTAAACAACGCCTGAAATCTGCCTCAAATCTCCTGCTCATTCTTCTCAATGTGACACTTCACACTGGGGCGATGCGCTCACGGGAGGTTCACAGAACTCCTGCAAGCGGCATCTTTGGGGCAGTATGGGAGCTGTGTATACACCACACCTAAACCTCCCTGCCCATTGGAATGAATCGGCAGCGGTGATACACTGACCCCCTGGGGGGATTAAAAGTGCCCGCTCCCGCTTCAGAAATATAGAATAAAATATCAACAAAAGAATGCCGGCAATAAAAAATACAGAAAAAAAAACAGTGTGGGCACCCCCCCCCCAATCTGTACCAGGATCTTCGGGTCTGCTATGGATTTTAAGGGGAACCTCATAGCAAAGTTTAAAAAACCAATGTGGGCCCCCCAAAATCCATACCAGACCCTTATCCGAGCATGCAGCCCGGCAGGCTAGGAAATGGGGGGACAAGCAGACCCCCTCCTGAACCATACCAGGCCACATGCCCTAAACATGGAGGGTGCTTTGGGGCAGCGGGGGCTCTGCCCCCCACCCTAAAGCACCCTGTCCCCATGTTGATGTTTGATGTTGGAAGAGCCCCACAACCCTGGACGATGCCTACAACCCTGGGTGGTGGCTGTGGAGGTCTGTGGGCAGGGGGCATATCAGAATCTGGAAACCCCTTTAACAAGGGGGGCCCTAGATCCCGGCCCCCCGTATGTGAATAAGTATGGGGTACACAATACCCCTACCCATTAACCAAAAAAATATATAATGACACAACACAAGTTTTTGACAATCCCTTCATTAAAAAATTAAAAACAAATAGGTCCCCTGAAGTAGATCCATCATCAATCACAATGCCTGCAGCATCATCGGACCCGAAAAAAGAAAATAAAATCCTCTGGCCTTGTCGAATGCTCCTGCCGACTACCTGCTCCTCTGTCTGACATTTCTTAAATAGCTAAGGGGCGAAGTCACTCTATGACATGAGCAGCTGACCCTACCCCCTCGTGACATCACCGATCAGGGCAATGAATCAACAAAACAAAATTATTAACATAATGAATCTATCTGAAACAAAACAAATTTTTCTGTTCTGTCTACTTTTCTCTGTTGTCCTCTGCTCTGTGGGTGGTACTTTCATGCCTTCAAATACAATGCAGGACCACTGGGCTGGAAAGGAGGCGGTGGGAGCAATGGAACAAGGTAAGTAGTTCACCTCATTCTTTACCCCTTAGGAAAAAATGTTATCTAGTTACCCTTACCCCATCCCTCCAGGGTAAGAGGGCGCAATCAGGTAGCAATTTTTTGAATGCTGACTGATGTTCAGATTTAAATGATTAGTTTATAGACTTAAGTTACATAGTATTCATAATGTACCCTATAAAAAAAAAATTCACGACTATAAAAAGAATATGTGATGATAATGCTATATGATTGATAATCAAAAATATGCTATAATTATGATGCATATTAAATGACTGTCTGAGTGAAGACCCTTAAGTAAAAGTCTTAGAAAAAAGCATACAATGCCACTCCTATTCCAGCTAGACAATGCTGGCATTGGTGTTTCTGTCAGTAGTATCAAAGTGATCAGTTTTACAGCAGAACACCAGCTTAGCTAAAATAGTTTGTGAACTACAGTATAAGGCCTCAATAGAGTTTGGAAATCCTTAGGAAGCATTATTGGCCAATGGCCAGTAAAAAGCAAGATATGCCCATTAACCCAAGGTCTTTTACTTTGCCTCATTCTTCATCTTTACATGCTTACATTTAGTAAATGATGGCAGTGTAAAAACTGACAGCTGTTGAGAACATTTTTACCATAACTCACTAATTTGCATTTATTGTTGAATTGCAAGCAGTCTGCTTACCACAAGTTTTCCAGCTTCTGTATTTAAATTACCACAAGCACATGCAGTAGTTGTGCAACTATTGATCTAGCAGCTTACATAGGCTGGTAGAGTTAAAACCCGTGGAGCTCATAGATCTGAGTTTGGATCCCGTCCACAGTTCAACATTGCCTATCAATGCACTGAAACAGCAGCACAGGGATTTATTAAAACATGACATTTTTTTTGTTATAAATTTAATGAAGACAATACAAACTTGGCAGCAGCAGAAGTTATAACCCCAAACTGTCACCTTCAAATCAATAAGAACCTTTAAATTTAGAAGATTCTTCTATTACAATGGCCTACTCTAATAGGGGAGAACCTTGTTAGCCAGAGCCTTCCAGGCAGTGGGTGGGTGCTGAGGTCTTCTTCCAAGACAATATATGTTTCTTGTAAAAGAGCAATAGTGTAGGTAAAGTATGGGTCGCTCTAATTGGATCTAAAGGATCTACAAACCTTAGGAGACAGATCCCAATGGAAGGAGTAAGAGAAATAGCATTGACCAACTTAGTACGATTCATTTACAGCTGGTTGCTAGTCAGGCTTCTGTTGAACAGAGAGTGGTGCACAGCTGACTTTTAATACATTTGTACCCAGCTGAAGAGAGAAACATTGAATGAGATAAAATCATAAATTGAGTTTGCAAGAACAATGCCAAAGTATTTCATTTGAGTCACCCACTGGAGAGAATCAATGGAGGAATTAATTAAGGAGTAGTAGGAGCACAAAAAGGTAAAATTTGGGATTTATTTCAATTTTTCCTGGCATGTATTAAGTCGGGCACTACTATTTCCCTTACTCCCTCCATTGGGATCTGTCTCCTTGTAGGCCCAAAAAGGTAGTGAAAGCATTCAAGATGGACAAGGCAGCTGACAAAGAATATTCAGGTTTATTAGGAAATAGGACCAATTCATTGCCATAAAGGGATTTTTTTTCTTTGAGACTACTCACCTGAATACCTTGAACCAGGGGTGATGTACCTAAGGCCAGGGCCATTTTCTCAATGATTGCAAAGCATTCTCTGATTGGCAAGGTGGGGATTATGACATTACTTGTAATTTATTTATTTATTTCAGGTACTTATATAGCGCTGTCAATTTACACGGCGCTTTACATATAAATAATCTATAAATAATCTGCAACTGCTTGAAGGCTAACATTCCTTTTGAATAGCCCAACCATCATATTTGATTATTTATATAGCTACACCATTACATAAAACTATTTACTTCAGCCCTCTTCAACAGTATTAAATCCTTAAGAGACACTGTGAGGCTAGTTCAGATAAAAAGCAAAAAAAAACATCCGCTGGATTTTTTTCTTATTCTTCTTTAGAATATCCTTGGGGTTATACTACCATATAATAGCAGCATAAGGAGAGCTACTGACTTCACTATAAATTGTGTGCATGGGTTGCTGGTCCAGACCTTCTCCCTTATGAAGGTCCTATTTTGCCTACCCCAATGGATCAAAATGGTGACATTGGTGATGGAACCTAAAGCATACTGTTGGACACATATCAATCCACATTGTGATACTTACTACTGGAGTTAATGATAGCTTGCAGAGAACAATAAAAAACCATTGCTGGGTAAATATATATTTTTTTGCAAGAGTGGCAAATGGTGGAACCCCTGGAGACATCATGTGGAACCTTAGGGTTCAGCAGAACCCTAGCTGGGAATCCCTGATTCAGAGTACTTGAAACATAAGGGAGACCAGAATTTCCACTAAGAGTCTCCTGAAATGGGAAGAATATTTTCTGCAGTGGGATTCAGAACCTCAGAGGGTTATCAGTAAATAGACACGCTTATTTGGTTTTGGATATTGACTTTAAAAACAGGTGTGTGTAGTTTTTTTATGTTACTCTTTTTTTCACAGGATAAAAAGGAAAAAACAGACAAATATAATTTCATTTTATCAACAGGGAATTCTGACACATCACCATGAAGCATTTCTGGAGACATCATTATTATTACTTGCTATTTCAAGTTAAATTCTCTTAAAATACTATTTTCACCTTGTAACATGATGAAGGTGAGGCTGGCAGGTGCCATTATCTAAAATACATGAAAATCTACACCGTAGTAGAGAAGTGAAGAAAAAGCCGTCTTGAGAAGTACAATTTCCCCCTCTGTGATGATACCTGTTTTGTTTTCTTTCCTTAAGAAGCCCCCTCAGGGATCTTTCTTTTAAGCCACTCCCGGATAAACCTGTTTTTAGGAATGTTTACCTAAAAACAGATTTCTTAGTAGTTACAAAACTGCTTTAGGGTATCTTTTCCGATGAGACATTCATCACATTGGCACCAGAAAGCAAAGCAAATAAAGTTTTTGATCCAGATCTGTTGGCATATTTTAACTATGCATTAAAGCTATAGTTCTATATATTATGGCATACCTGTGTACATGTATGTTAGTGTAGGCATTGCAAGATATAATGGGTATATTATTACATACTACATGTAATTATTAAGTTGCTCTCCTATTATATAAGGGTATTTCTGCAACAGAGACACAGAAATAAAACTGACAGGGGTTCTAGACTTTCCAAACCCTGCAAAATAAAGAGTTTTTATCTCTGGCTGAGTTCCTGATGGAGAATTTCCCCCACATCCTGACTGCTAAAATGTTGTCAGCAGGACAGGGTGAAAGGGGAAATTTTAATGGAGTAAAAAAAATTACAGTAGTTCTAACCCTTCCCAACTGTATCTAAAACTCATAAAAAAAAGGTTTGGATCGACATACTGCATACATTGAGAGAAAAAACCTGTTACCTATTTAAAACAACATTTTTAAAGTGAAACCTTGCCCAGGTAAAAAAAAAAATGGGTGAGAAGCAAAAGAGAGACATACACTGTTTCTTCTGCAATGAAAATCTTTCATTTTAATTTTCTGTTTGCACAGTTTTAGAATGTACATTGAGCTGTGCATGGGCAGCTCAGTGTACATTCTTTTTTTTATCAAACAAATTGCTCTTTATTGAAGATTACAGTACAGGCATGAGAATCGAATTGCAGCTATTAACAAAGCACATATAAAATACCACAGCAGTCCCACATACAGTACATCAGTGCGGACAAAACCATTGCAATATCTGTATACCGTTCCAATTTTCAATACATACGAAGCAGGTGAACCTCTCTCCCCCCTCTATAGTCTTTCCTCCCAAGGCTGCCATATTTTATCATATTTCCTAGGACAATTTCTACATATGTATGTCAATTTGTAAAGGGGCAGGGCCTCATTAACCGATTTCCTCCAGGAGGTCAACGTGGGTGGGGATGGGGAGACCTATTTAAATAAGATTTCTTTTTTGGCATAGTATAAGAGATATGCGATTAACAACTTAGTGTACCTTGGTCAGTGTTCATCTTCCTGAATACCCAGCAGGGCTAGTTCAGGGGAACGGGGCAGTGTCAACTGTGAGCATGAGTCAACTACATCGAATACCTCATTCCAAAGCTCCCGCAGTCTTGGGCAGGACCAAAACATGTGCATAAACGTCCCCTCAGCTGTCCCACATCTGGTGCATGCCAAGGACCGCTGGGGGTAGACCCTGTGCAGCCTCTGTGGGGTATAATATACTCTATGTAGAAACTTCGTCTGTATCAGTCTATCCTTGGAGGCAATCATGATCCTAGAACTGTCCTCAAAACATTTTTCCCAAGTCTCCCTATCCAGAGAAGGGATATCCTGGTGCCAGTGCTCCCAGAGTTTGTCAATCTTAGGAGACTGCAAGCTAAGGAGTGCCACGTAAAGTCAGTGTACATTCTTAACCATTCTTCATGCCAGGATAAATAAACTCTCATGCACATGCATTGGGCTTTCTTCAACCGTGACCAGCCAATCAAGATCACCAACGATGCTGAACCTAAGGAAAAAACAGGTGAAGATTTTGGTGCCAGTGAGGGAGCTTGTGGACATCACATCGCTGGAGTAGAGCTGTGTATTTGCAAACTCTTGTTATGATTAAAGATGTAAAGAACCAGCTTTAAATTAACGGTAAAAGGTCATTTTCTTCCATCAGCCTTCGGGATTTTCCAAAACTCTAATTACTGCTTTAAAAAAATGTGCTTCTTATTTGCTATCAGTTTAATTCCTACTAAGCGTAAAACTGAATGAAGCACTCTTTTGTCTTATTTGTTATTTTTTAGCAATTGTGGATGTGTTGAGGTCAAATGTGGACATTCAAATGTTGGAAAAATAAGCAGACTCAATGAATACCCCAGTGCCGATACAATAATCAAGACGAACGTGCAGCAACCCATAACAACAAATCATCAGATTTTATTTTACTACACCCAGCTACAGCCAACTCAGCTACAGATGAGTTCTACGGACAATTACATGTTGATGCTATTTTTACTGAATAAACCCTAAGGCCCAGTTCACACTGTTGCGAGTATGAATTGCATGTCAAGTCGCACACCATTAAGTACAATGGAACCTAATAGGAGCGTCTTGAGTCGCTTCAACTTAGAAAACGGTTCCTGCACTACTTTTGGTGTGACTTCGGGGTGACTTGCATTGACTATTGTTAAAGAAGTCATATGTAAGTCGTGTCAAAGTCACGTTGGAATGTTGGTGCAAAAGTCGCATGACTTTGAAGTCACAGCAGTATGAACCGGGCTTAAGGGTGCTTTATGACGTATCTCGAGGGGCATCAACAAATAATCCAATTTAATAACAAATGTTTGTCCATTCATCACTTACAAGCAGGGCTGCTGATAAGGCAGTGCAACTGGTCTTGTTGTACTGGGCCCAGGCCTCATCAGCTAAACAGGGGGGCACAGGGCAGATTTTTTGTTAATTGCTGCCTAAACTCATAAATTGATTTTACTGGACCACACCCCCGCTTTTACTTGCTTACAAAGGGTTAAACATTTCATGACTAAACAGTATAATTCATACATTCATGTAGGGTACAAATTGTGGTGGTTGTTCTTTACAATTTTCCTATGTCTATTCATTAAGTATATGAGACACATGCACAGCATAAGCACGCTATATTAAATTTTGTTTTACTTCTTTTATAGGATATGAGGGGAGATTTACTAAAACTGATGCACACAGAATCTGGTTTAGCTGTGTACAGTAATCAAACAGCTTCTAAGTTCATTGTCAAACTTAAAGAGGAAGTAAACCCAGATGGTGTTTACTTCCTCTACAGTGCCCTGTAAATTAGAAGCATAATGGGCTACTATGCATCGCATAGTAGCCCATTATGTGCCACTTACCTGGAAACGAAGCCTGCGGCGTCCAGCAATGTCCCCGCTGCAGGCCACGTCTATCTTCTGCCCCTCTTCCTTCTGGGGCCGCGACTCCGGGTCTGTGACTGGCCGGAGTCACGTGGCGTCACTCCCACGGGAGCCGCAAGTCAAGGCGCAGGGTCAGTGGAGAAACGGCATGGAGGTCGCTTCTTCACTGCGCATGTGCCAACATGACGTCGGCACATGCAAAACACTGCATATCTCCTGAACCATACAGGTTTGAGAGATATGCAGTGCACCTACAGGTAAGCCTTATTCTAGGCTTACCTGTAGGTGTGGTTGTCACAGGTTGACAACCACTTTAATTGAACAAACTGAAGTTAGACGCTGATTGGTTACTATGCACGACTGCACCAGGTTCTGTGTGCACTAGCTTTAGTAAATCTCCAACATAGAGTAGATCATACATTCTAAAAGGAAGCCTTTTAGTACCATTTAGAGGGCCAACATGCTTTTAATGGGACCCCAATATAATTTAATTAAAATCAGTAGTGACATTCCTAACTAGTTGCCAATAGTTTCGCCAATGCCAATCTCTACACATAATTTATCTGTGATATATGTACTGCTTGCATTCTTCCTGGATGTTGCTATTGGCAATCAAAAAGCTGCAACTCACAGTAAGAGATTTTGTCGTGCAGGGCATGTGTCAGGAAGTAATAAGGAAAGAACCAGGTGTATTGGAATCATAAGCAACAATGCTGTAGCATACTAGAAGGCTAATAGTGAATGGAAAAATGTAGATTAGTCATAAGGAAAGTATTTGTGATTATGGTTCTGCTTACTTGTTTTTAAAGAAGGAGGAAACTTTCCTGTGAAGTTAACCTTATTTTCCTACCCCCTAAGTGGTCTATCTAACGTCCTCGCTGCCAAGATTTTGCTCCAAAGTCCCCGGCATAGTTTTCATCCATTCACCAACTTCTTGAAATCAATCTCAGCACCTGAGCAGCTTGACCACATAGACTTTTATGGGGCTGATAGTCATATAGGCTCTTCTCTGTCTATCAGCCCCCTAGATTGAACTGCATAGGCACACATGCTGGATTCAAGAAGCCATCAGAGGGATGTAAATAATGCTATGGGCTTCACAGAGAGATCTAGGTAAATTTATGGGTGGGGGTGGTTTACACCTACCTAGGGGGTTGGTGTTCTACAAGAAGCAGCATACCTGGAACTGCCAGTTAATAAAGTAATTGTTGAAAAGTCTCCAAAACAAAGAAAATTTTAAAAATATCTGCCGTAGATCCTTGTCAACTCAATCTCAATAGCAGTTTGTTGTAATTTGTGATTCTAGCAGAGGCTATTAAGGAAATGTGCACTAGCCTGGTAAGCAGCACATCATTTATGGTTGTGGCATGATGTGCATTAGAATTAATATTTTCAGCAACATTCTCTTATAACCTCATCATATCTCTGTCTGAAAACATGCATTTTTTTTTGGTAACAGAACATGGAAGCACTTTCTGCTAATAAACTTGACTAAAGGCTCAATTCAGTGTTGGCTGGTGCTCAATATTTTAGGGGTCCGGCAAACAAATCGGACCCCCTCATTCGCACTATTGACCCCCCCCCACAGGAGATGGATGGGAAGGCAGCAATCAGTGGCCTTACCTTAGGAGGCCCATGATAAGGTGGTGCTGGATCCGGGGTAGGGCTCCTGCAAGCTTAAAGAGGCTGTTGCTGCCCCTCCACCTGCTGCTCTTCTGCGCCCCAAGCCCCCCCTTTTTTGAAGCCAATTAGAGCCTCAGGCTCTAATCATATGCTTAAACCCCCCCCCCTTGAAATCCATGCGTCCGGGGCCCTGCATTTAGATTAGGGGCCAGGCGCATTGATTGGGGGGGGCAGTGCCCCTGCGCCCCATTGGAGCGGATCAGTTCCTTTTCGGTTGTTCTGGTGTTATTTTCTTGATACCACACCTTATTTACTTCATAACACTTAGATTTCAAATCTCAATTCACAAATATGCACAACACACTTTATATGATCAGGTTTGTAAGGCTGGCCTTAGATTGTGCAATTTTAAAATCGCTTGAATCCTCCTATCATGTGTCCGTTTACACCTGCCCGCATCCAACCTGATCCTATCCGCTAAAAACAGACGTTGGATGGACAGACAGTCCATTTACATTCGACTGCTAATAAACATAATAAGCGGAATGGACATGGACCTGTCATCCACCTGCTCAGCAGGGATCAGCAGAGAGATCCTTTGCTGACAAGGCAGATCGGCTGGCGGAGTATGCCGGTGTGAAAGGGCCCTAAGGCCCCTTTCACATGGCTGTTCCGTTCAGGTCCGCCTGTCCGTTTTTCAGGTGGACCTGAATGGACGCTCCATGTACCTCTATGGAGCGACGGATGTCAGCGGTGACATGTCCGCTGGCATCCGCTGCTCTCCGATTCGCTCCTGTCCCGTAAAGTCCCATGGATAGAAACCCTATTTTTCCATCCGTCGTCTAGGGATCGGATTGAATGACAATGGACAGACGGTCATCCGATTACCCATAGAGGAGAGCAGGACTCTGACACATCCGCCGGCTCAGCGGGGATCAGCGAATCGATCCCCGCTGAGCAAAGCGGAGCCCGCACATGGACACAGCCGTGAAAGCGGCCTAACCGTTTAGAGACACCTGCTGTGTGTTTACATTAGAAGGCTAGAAGCCTGCCAAGAGACCATAGCATTAGGTCTCATGTACAAGGACACATTCACCAATCCGGCGAAAGTGCCGACACAGGTACACGCCCGAGGCGAAACGAGTCGCCCCTAGCTAAGCGACTAGGGGCGACTCGGCCGCCTACACAGTCTCAGGACGAGAGGAGATACCCATTAGCCTACTGGCAGACAGGTAACAGTAAGTTAGGCTAGGGATCTGCTGCCTACCTTTTTATCCCAAAGATAGGTACCCTGAAATGCCCTGTCCTCGCTTAGCCTCTCGTCGCCTACGGTCGCCTGTACAGTGGCGACTGTAGGCAGCGAGGTATCTCCATGTACCTCGCAGGTAAGTCCAGG
>BLSH010068827.1:472536-509118 GCA_018402905.1 Glandirana rugosa | reverse complement strand
TGCAATGTTTCTGTTATGTTCTGTATAAATTTAAATATGATACCTTATCCCTGGCAGCAATAGCTATTATGGTGACAGCCAATCCTTGGTTAAACCAATTCTCCATTTAGTTATCTAATTTAACCACACTACATGTCAGGGTAAATGAGTAGGTTAACCAGCTAAGAAGATTGCCTTCAGGTGCAAAAGGCCTAATAGTTATTTTTCTTTTTGTGATTCATGCAATTGTATGCTGTTGTAAAACGACATCACATGGTTCATTGGCACTTCCATTTTGGACTTACACATAATAGTATAGTGGTCAGATGATTCTTTTTTGTCACATCCTGTCATTTATTCAATCACAGCGTACTTCATGATGGTCTTGATGGTCTAGCTAGACTTGCTTTAAAGTGTGTTAGAGCAGATCATGGTGGGAGTTATGCATGTGGGTGGGTGTCTATGGATGAATTGAGATACTGCTTTGAAAGTGCTTCCTTCTTATTATCTGGCCAGTTATGGGAACTGCCTGTGAATCCAAGATACAGCTGGAGAGATGCTTCAAAACCTTTCATCTCCATTCTTTTTTTTCACATGCAGTCTGTTTGTTCATAACGCTTCATTGCAAGGTGATAATTGTTCTATACATTGTCACATTTGTAAACTTAAGACACTGTCTGCATACATGTATTCAAATCAGATTATTTACTTTATCACCCTGTTCACACTCAAATTATCCAAAAACATGAAATGATTGTCACTCAGTGTCTATGAATATAGATGACCCCCCCATTTGACTCATTTACGGGAACCAATTGGCTGGATTGAAATTTCTCAGCCACTCACTAGTGTTCTTCCACAATAAAGTTGGTGCACACTCTAATCCAATATGAGCATGTATGCCTTTATTAACACACTCTGAAGACTGATCATGAGTGGCCAGACTTTCTGTCACCTCCTGTCTATGGACACTATAACTCAGATTGCCCAAAGATGATTATACCTTTTACTGAAAAATTGCCAATTTCTGCCAGTTTAGGATACATATATACAATAAAGAGAAAACAGGTATGGAGAAAATGGAACAACTGATCCAACATACATACAAGAAAATCTCTGGTAGTGGTGCAAACACATATGTATGTTGGCAATCTATCACAATGGACCCCCTACACGTTAGTTACATTCAGATTGAGAAAATCATGTGTTTGGGTGCCATACATTTAAATGGTTTAACAATATGTTAATTGCATACACTGTAAGATTAACATTGATATCATCAAAGAGAAAGCCCTTCACTAAAATAATTATTATTTTATAAACAGTGAAATATGGGGACATAAGATTGCCCACTGATTACTTCTATGGCATAGAATTTTGTTAGAAGTGTCTGACTTATGAGTAATACATAATGTTACTCACGCTGAACCCTTTCTTAAAGAGACTTGTTCTAGTGTTCATGAGACTTAAACTTTCAGTTATGCCCTGCAGGTGCTTTTCTATGACATGGAATGTGGTAGAGAGAGTCTAGTCTTTGCCCTTTAAATTCCAGCCCTTAAGGCACAGAAGGATGTTGCAGATATACCCACAATGAGAAAGAACTTAATGTTAAAGGACTTAAAGAATGCCTCCTTAAATTATACTGTGATTGTCTTTAGCAGGAGACAAAATTGCTTTAGATTAAAGGTTTGAATTAAATCATTATGGAGTCAGAGTGTAACCTGTACTTGGGAATTTGAGCTCCAAGACATACCATCACCCCCTATACACACTCATACACGCAGACAAACACACATACCCAAAAGCAGAAACTTTCATAAAGTGCTACAAAGAATACAGATAACATGAAATGCAGTAGTCCACACAAGCAAATCAAATGTCTGTAGTAAAATTAGTGAAAGATAGTTTAAATTGTCAATAGATCACTTGTTGCCCCTTTGTGATGCTAAAGATCACCCAGTGTGCCATATGCTCTTGCACAGGGAGACCCCAATAAAATAAGTATCACCTTAACCGATAAAGTATAGTTTTAAACTTAACTTCTGATTCCATATTGTATAACCATCATGTAAGCTCTAACGAGCAGGGCCCTCTGATTCCTCTTGTACCAAATTGTGATGTAACTGTACTGTCTGCCTTCATTTTTATAAAGCGCTGCGCAAACTGCTGGCGCTATATAAATCCTGTATAATAATAATAATAACTATACTGCGTAATGTTCTTTGTGGACTTTCCTCATCCTCCTTTTACCTGATTATGTTGCATGAAATTGCATTAAGCTTACTGTATATCTCTATATGAAGAAAGAAGTCTAACTTATTGAGGGTTATCCTTTCTATACAATTGTCTCATATAAAACATGATTCTTAAATGTATTTTGATAGTAAAAGTAATATTTGTAGAACTCTTTTACCCATATCTGTAGATGGTTATGCATTTTTGCATGGCATTGCTGCATATTTATTGCAGTGTGTGTATTGAGAATGTAAATAATAAGGTTAAGACATAATGTGGCTCTTCCAGGAGGCTTAGGGTTAGCAAGCTGTGGACATTTGTTTATTTTGTCATGAGATCTTTGCTCTTGAATTTGTTCAGGTTTTCACCTGGTTCAGACTATGGGTTTCACACTTCCTGCCCTCAGTACTCCTGCCTGTCTTGTTGTTGACATTTCTTTTGTTAAGTAAGCAATGTGAGAGCGTCTGATGCTGGCCTCTTCTCAGTGGGCATCACACTATCCTAGACTAAGCTTTTCATCTAACCTTCCGAAACACAATCCTTAAGATTCCTCTCTACCGATTACTTTAAAGTCTAGGCCAAAACATCTTGTGTTTTCTGTCTCCTTACTTTGATGATATGTAGGAAAAGCTGAAGAATATGTCTATGTGTTTCATCCAGAGGCTCTCACTTTTTTAATTGATCATTGTCAATGTATTTCTGTATTTATAGTTTAAATAAGGAAAATTTGTCATGATAATTGACAAGTACTGAAGGTATGAATCAGTATAAGTCTGAACAACTCTCATCCAGAACTAGGAGCCATCTTTAAACACCTGGGACCCTGTACTGCGCAATTTTCATATGAGTATATAGGAGCAAAAAGATACAAAGTTAGGTAACAGTTAAATGGAAAATATTTGTTCTGTTAACTCTGAACTGACTTTATTTTAATAATTTTATTACCAATACAAATACAGAACAGGCTATTTATTTACCAGTAGAACAATTTTATACCATAAATGCCAATAAACAGAAAGTGCCAAATGTTCCTGATTGCCTGCATTTTGGTAGCTGCTCCTGTCTCTCACAATGGAGGCAAGTCATGGTTATGGAGCTGACAAATGTTGGCTTAAGAAGGGGCAGGGAACATTTTGGCGTGTGATTTTCCCCAACATTCTGAAATAGCTATTGCCAATGGAGAAATGGGCAGTGAAATGCAGAGGCTATCATTATGTCAAGCCAACACTACCTGAGAATGTAACAGCTAATGTGGCTGTATTGACAGCTGGCATTGCATGAGACAGACTGAGCTGAGTGTGACTTTCTCACATGCCAACAGCACTTAGCTCAGTCTGTTTTGTGAAACACTGGTTGCCAACACAGTCACATTACCTGCTATGTTCTCTTGTAGTGTTGGCTTTACCTAGCAATAGCCCAAGCAAAACCACGAGGCTCTGTATAGCTTACCTAATATGCCCCTGCAAGTGTGAACCCAGAAATGCACTTGCTGACACCGAAACACTGCTCCACTACATCCCTGAGTACAAGCCCCATGTGCACCTTTTTTGGAACTCTTACCTTTTGGGTGGAGGTGGCATTGCTAGTACTAATTGTCCTAAGGCAAAAAAGGATCCCTGGGAAGATTCCGCAGCACTGCTATAACATGACAAATCTTGCCTGATCCGACACTGCATCCATAATCCAGTGGGCGGCACCATCCACTATACACATCCTGTAAATATCCTATATGGATTATACTCTGTGCCCACATTTATACCAACATTTAAATACATCATGCCCACAATGGGCTATTTACATCATATGCAGACTATATACAATACACATCACAAAGAGGCTAACAGGGCCTTACTATATTTACTGTGAACACAGCTACGCATTCTATAGACATCATAAAGAAAGCATTCTGCCAGCAGAGGTGCCAGGCACAGCTTCTCCTGTGCCCATAGGTAGCACCGTATTAGGCCTATAACAAGGACTATTAGAAATTATTCTGTGCCCTCGCCAACTTCTACCTGCTGCTTCTTTATGCCAACCAATGTATTCAGCTAGTCTCTGCTGTGCCACAGTCCTTTGGAAGTTTCAACCTTCTGCTTTCTCTATACCCATCAATGCATGCAACTAGTCACCAGTGTCCCACAACCATTTACCAGCTTTTACCTACTTTTTTGTAGCCACACCAAGCTTTGTCACAGCCCTCTGTCTGCTGCTACTCTATAGCCACCCATTTATGTATACAAGTTATTAGTGTTCAAAAAGACCAGTTTCCTTGAGTCGTGACACTTGCTATTATTCCACCACACTCTTCTCTAGCAACTGGACAATACTTCCAGTGACTACCTTTCTATTGCTACCTACTGACAGGACATTGTATGCACATCAGGATTCCAGTGCAGAAGATACTCTGGTGTAACATCGCCAACTTTTGTACTGCAGTAGTTTTTGTTATACAGCTGGGCCTGGGCGCCCCTGATGACCCAAAGGAGGCCCAGGCCTAACACAGGTGGACTGCCCTGCACTGGACAGTGGCTCTAAACTCAGTCACTGGAGAATTTTTCTATTTGCCATGGTGATCTAGCAAACAAGAATTGTTAATCCCTGAATTAGTGACAATTAGAATAACATTAGTTTAGCTGAAACAATCTTGGTTGGTTGTGAACTCCATGCAAATCTGGGACCTACTAAATTATAAAAGTTAAAATGCATATATACCCCACTGATCATAATTAGTAGAAATTAACATGTGGACATTGATGGATTAAGATTTGTCCTGGTTTGCCCCAGTTTAAAAACACTCATATCAGGGTAAACCCTGAACGAGGATAATATATCGACAAATTGTGTTAGACCCAAAACAGAATTACTTGGAATGCCTGAATCATGTTTTCTGAAAATTGAGGTGCTTCCTGTTAAGCAATATCAGTTCCTCTGAATCACTTCTTTCCTGCAAAATGCCATGCAAGGAAGAGAAAAGGATACAGCACTTCCTTTGAAATTAATTTTTTAGGCTTTCAGCTTAAAAGGTGGGTCAACTGTGCTTTTGTGAGTCTACAAAATGACAGACTACTTGACTCACCCACTTTTAAACTGCCTTGTTCTATGCCTAAATTCCCTGATGACTCATCCAAAAGACTTTAATTAATGGTGTTTTAGACATAATATTGCCCTGGTTGCTAACCATTTTTCTCTCTTATGGTTCAAAAACTGAATATTTATTAGTTACTATACTATTCTGATTCTGGACTAGCGTAACACATAATATGATATAGACAGAGATCTGTTAGTTCGTAGTAGACAATATTGAACACTGCTGAAGATGAAAGAACTGGCCTTTGTGAAGTGTGAAATGTAAGGCCTATCCCTGTCCTGTTTCAACTCCATTGAAGGAGGATGTAGGGAAATTTATATCGGGACCTAAACCCTCTGCTCAACTACACTATCACTTATCTGACACAGCAGCTCTTAAATATTTATCTCCTCAGCTGCTGCCATCAAAGCTGCAGTGGTGGAAGATAGATAAAATGATTTGTCTTTAGACAAACCCAGCCAATGACTGAATCAGACAGAATATAGATCCTGCTTTTAGACAGCCACCTTTTGACATCCCCACAATGACACAATGATCACTCAGCACAATTGGCCCAAAAAATGCAGATGTTATAGTTAAGGGTCTAAGTAAGATCCAATAGCCATAGCATGACTTCTAACAGCAGCATTAAATGTCAGTTAGGCCTTAGCGATATTTTCTTACAGGATTCATATTATCTAAGTAAAACATACATTCATCAACAGTTGCAGAGTAGGTACTACTCTGAAAATGTATGTTATGAAGACACACTGGCAGAAGGGATCTTACCATTAAGGGCACTCAGATAGATACAGGTGAATACAAAAAGTACTATTTCTCCGCGCTTCAGGGGAAAATCTTCTCTGTAGTGGTGAGGGAGGGGGATGACCAATGTGGTCAACATGGGAAAACTTGCTGGCCTGCTGCCACCTGCTGGACTGGGTACGTCCCAAACTGAAAAAACAAAGAGGCACAAAGGGGCGCACTGGCCTAGCGCATTATCCTTGATGATGAAATTTAATTAAAAGCATAAAAACATACTTACAAACAGCTTAGTGCAATACGCAAAAACAGTAGGACATAGGTACCACCGTCAACTGTCTCCGACTGGTGGCCTGGATGGAATGGCTAACGCGTTTCAAGGCCGTAGCCTCTTCATCAGAGCCTGACTTGCTGTGTTTTTCCTGCCAACCTCAAACCTTTATGTGAAGTACTGCTCTCTTAAATAATCAAATTCGGCAATATGTGATGAAATACAAGTCTTTTTCACAAATTCTTTTAAAAAGATGTTACACTGTTCTGTTACAGAAGGGAACATGTGCATTCTTTACCCAGTAACTCTGCACTACTTTTGCATTTGGACATATTTTCTTCTATACCTTACCTTTAGCATCTTTCCATGTGCCTTGTGCCATCAGTAACACAGGAACAGATTTGAGTGGCTGAAGGAGTACCCACCCAGACCCACCTCCTACACAACAGCAAACAAAGGAGATCTACTTGCCCTCACCCCTTACCATGTATGCATAGCCCCTTTGAATGAATGACAATTTCTCACCCACAGTTTGAGCCACCTTAATGAAAAATGTCTACGTTACACTAAGGTTTAGGCTGTGATACTAATGAACTGACTGTAAACTTTTTCCTAACTGGACCCCTTAAACATGTGTAACCTGTGGTTAAGGTACTAAACAAAATTCACAGATAATCTCTCCTTTTGCCATCTGTCATGCGTTAGGGAGTGCCCTAATGTGCAACTTTTACATCTCTGATCTCCAAATCTGCCTTTCAGTTGTTTCTTTTGAAAGTATTTTATTAACTAGAGCTTCCCTGTTTGTTTTTAATATTTAAGCAGTCAGACTGGTTCTCATAATTGTTAAATTTAATGCATATAATCTTGAAATGGCAGATTAACACCCATGGGTTGTTAGGTCACTTTCTTTTTTTTTTCTTTTAACCATTCTCAAAGTAAAGCATTCTCACCATAATGTATAAGGGTTATTTGTGATATGATTTATGTTTATGTAAGCTAGAACTATTGATGGCGTAATTTGTGACCTAATAATAATTAGATCATGTAGTGAAAAAGCTAAATTTAGTTTAATTTATTAAAATATTTAATGGAAGAACATCCCATACATACTTCATTGCATCTTAGCATCCAATCGTAATCAAATATTTTATTTTACAAATGCCATTTTACAGTACATGAGTCTGATTGGTTACTGTTGGGTAACACAGACCATCTGAGAAAACTCTTGTGTCACACAGGCTGACCTTACCTTGTTTTACTTAAAGTTTTTCCCCATAAAAATGATATTCATACCTCTCGTTGCATGTGCACAGGAATAAAATGTTTCACTGGGTGAGGATGACCAGTGATTAGAGTAAATATTCACAAATCACTGCTTCTGTTCTATGACATGTGCACCTCAGGCCAGGACTGTATTGTGATATCTTGCTGCCCTAAGCACATCTGAATAATAATGCCATTTTGTACAAATTCCTCTCACTGTGTCTAGTGAATACTTTGCCAAAAACTGTATCTGTAGATGTTTTTTAATGGGCACAAGCAGTTTTTCAGCAATATATGGTATTGTGTTAATCCTAGTGTCATGTACACCATGGTTTCTGTAGTTTCATCTAGCTTTTCTGTGTTTTTTTCTAGCCTCAGTATACAAATTTGGGGTTGCTGAATAGCATGGAACAACAGATACAGAATGGCTCATCTTCTACAAGCCCATACACCAATGAGCATGCTCAAAACAGTGTGACAGCACCATCTCCATATGCTCAGCCAAGTTCTACATTTGATGCCCTGTCTCCGTCTCCTGCCATCCCATCAAATACAGATTACCCAGGACCTCACAGCTTTGATGTCTCATTTCAGCAGTCTAGCACAGCAAAATCTGCAACTTGGACGGTAAGCCAACAATTTATTTTCGTTATGAACAGAGTAAAGAACTGTTAGGACCCAAAATAAGGTTTTTTAGGGGATTTTTTTCTCACTTTAAGTCCTGAGGACCATGGTTCTACTAAACTGGAAACAAGTTCAAATCTTCAACAGGGACACATACAGCAATAAAAGTGGTTCTAGCCTCCCCCTACTGTTAAAAGAAGTATTTTTTATTTCAGTCCCTTGTTTTTTTAGATCTCCCCTCATTTCCTATATGGTGAAACCTTTGTCATCTGGACAAGAAGTGAGGGTACATCTCTGTAAGACTGTGAAAGACCCACTTTCAGCTTTTTTCTTTACCCCAACATAGATCACTATTGCATCCGAAAGTGGAATTCAGTGCAAGTAGTTTGTGCACCCATTTTTTTTAATCTTCTAGTTTGTGCCTCTTCCTTGTTTGCCTCACCTTAAACCCCAAAGGTATGTTCAACTATTCATATTCAGTTCAGCTGACCACACTTAAATAAAAGAGGGTGGTAGAGGAGGCTTTTTCACAAAACTACTAACTAAGCACAGGTTTAGGCCATGAATTAACGATAAAACTGATTTTCCTGAAATGGCTCTCACTGGAATAGAAAGTTAAGAATGTCTGAGTTCACTGAGTCATTACTACTGTGTAGTTAGTGGCATTATATGGGACATGTAATTAGCGATGTATGATTTATTTCCTTGTGTATTGTGAGACAGTGACAGTGCTCCGATTCCCATGTTTGACAATCACTTGATATCCTCCTAGATATTTGGTAGACAAAGATGAGACATCAGTGAATGTGTTACACCTGGAATTGTTGTGCACTCACCAGATAAAGTAATCCGCCCACTACTGAAAGGCAAAACAGCTCTAAATTATTATTTATTTCCGAACATGCTCTACATCACACGCCTCTAGTAGAACCTGTTTAAGGTGACACATACATTTTATCCATCAAGCTATAAAGTATATACCATGTTTACAAAACTGAAACATCTTACACACCATTTGAAGCAAAAACATGTAAGAAAAATTGCAGAATGTGTAATCCAAGTTTATGGTTGGCAAGGTTATACAATGGTCAAATACACCAATCAGACCTATGCTAATGATCAAAGGGTTTGGCGTGCTGTTGCAATTCAGTCATCCTGGTTCAACTTCATTCATAATCTCATACACTTGGGACACCTGAGAAATGATGTTTATACAATAGCATGGGAAGGAGGAAGGCATGTGCAGACATTTACAATCATTTGTTTCTCTTGGGCATCCGGCATAATTCCTTGACCCATCAGTGTCTGCAAGGGCCCACAGATAAGTACCAACCAATGCAACAACCATCTTGTTTCTGATTCTACATTTACATATAAGACACGTATACAATCTGTGAGGTTGAAAAAAGACACCAGTTCAACCTGTGGTGTGTGTGTGCATGTGTTTATGTCAATAGTAAATTGTATATCCCTGTGTGCTGTGATCGTTAAGATGCCCATCTAATAGTTTTTCGAAACTACCGATGCTCCTTGCTGATACCACTGCTTGTAGAAGAGAATTCCAAATCCTTACTACTCTGACAGTAAAGAACCCTTTACACAGATTAAGGTTAAACCACTTCTCAATCAATTTCAGTGAATGGCTGCATGTCTTTTTAAACTCCCTTTCACTGAAAAGTTTTTTTCCCAATGCAAGGGTCACCAGTAAAGTATTTGTATATTGCTATCATATCCCCTCTCAAGTGTCTCTTCTCCAGAGAGAATAAGTTCAATGCTTGTAGTCTTTGCCCAAAGCTTAGATCCTCTAGTCCCTTTTATTAGCTTTGTTGCCCTTCTCTGAACTCTTTCCAGTTCCAGCACATCCATCTTGAGGACTGGTGCCCAGAACTGGATGGCATACTTAAGATGTGGCCAGACTAGAGTATTGTACACATGTATGCCCACATTGTCTGGCTGATAAAAATGTTTCTAAAGTTGATCACAGGCATAATCTAATGTCCCTCAGGCACCACTGTCTGCTATCACACACAAAAAAACAAACACTTGGCTTGGTTAAACCTCATTTTTAGGCCTGTGCAATGGAGAAGTGTAAACTGTGTGTAGACACTAG
This sequence comes from Glandirana rugosa, assembly GCA_018402905.1. Taxonomy (NCBI): domain Eukaryota; kingdom Metazoa; phylum Chordata; class Amphibia; order Anura; family Ranidae; genus Glandirana; species Glandirana rugosa. The sequence goes on along the minus strand of BLSH010068827.1, from coordinate 498,807 downwards.
TGGTGTTGCTTAACTTGGAGAGCAGAGACCAGATTTGGCAACTGTCTTCCAATCTGCATTGACAGACACAATTCAAACACCTTTAGGCATCTAGGTCCCTAAACACATTATAGGTCTGTGAAGTAGGCTAAGTACAGACTACTCTAGCTAGCTTCAATATGAAAAACGTTCCTGGGAAAATGTTGTTTTTTTTTGTTAGTGATGTTATATAATTTTTTTGTGCTGGAAGAGTTAGAATATATTGATATATACTGTAGCAATAACAATCTCTTTACATAAACTTGAATGCCGTGAAACTTTCAAATACAAGATATTCAGAAGACATTGCCTGTTAATTGTAGAAAAGTGGTGTCACTTGGCGCAGAAAGTTGGTTGTGTTGGAATAAACCAGTTATTCACATTCACAATATATATTCCTGATTATACTACATTATAATTTCAGGGAAATTGTTGTATTTTATTTACACTGTAAATCACTCTGTTCGTTGACAGTTATGACATTTCTGACCTCCTCCTATTTTATGAAAAGACATAATGAAGTGTGGTTTGTTTTCATACATTAAGCAGGCCTTCACCCTAAACTAAGAGTCATATTGTCCGGCCTTTTCCCCCTCCCTCTCTCACAGTTGGATAAAATATTTTATTTTTTTATTTTGTGATGCCTATCTCACTTTCCACATTTATCGTACAGGAGAGAACGATGTTTGTGCCCTCTGCCCCCCTCCCAGATTTTGCACGTGTGCAGATGTGTCACAGGGCTTTCGGTCCCAAGTGAGGCCATCTGCATGCATGGAGTTTCCCTAACATATCTGCACATATGCAGATTTCCCTGAGCATGCCCAACGACGGCTATTATGGAAGTCTTTTGTGCATGCCGAAGGGTTCTTCCAAGTCCTGAAGGTTGGATAGCACATCTGTGCATGCATCGTAATGATGACACCAGACTTGGGGGCAGAACCAGAACTAAATAAGTGACTGAAGTTACTTTTTAAATACTTCTAAGAATAAGCAAACCCTCAAGAGGCAACAATTGCTTATATTTGTCTGTTCTATGTGACATAGGTTGACATGGTCTTGGTTATTTTAGTGCAGGACGCCAAATGCATGAGTTTTTTTATTGAACAATGTGTAACTTATAAGGTGAGATTGATTACAATTTAAAGGCAAACATATTTTTTTTTGTTTTAGCCAGAGTGGGAAAGGGTTATAATAACATCTATTATGTTTTATTGCTATATGTGTCCCTGCTGGGGAGTTTCCATCTCACTTTTTGTCCTGGTGACCATACAGGAAGTGAGGAGAACTCCCCAACAGGAACACAGAAATCAAAACTACAAAAAAAAACTAATAGAGGTTCTCATCCTACCCCAATCCACTTTAAAATGTTTTATTACTACTGTCAATGGCTGCTATGAAAAAATGTTGCTATCTTTTTGTGCCAGGGACCAGACAGGAATAGACAGAAACGATTCCCAATGGTTATCAGTGGCGGGTGGTGTTGTATATTATGGGGGGCAAATGAGACATCCCCGACAGTCGGTTGGCCCCCGCACATACACCACCACCCCCCCAGTCGGTTGGCCCTGCACTTACCCCATCTAGGTCGAGGACAGTTTCGGCTCTTTAATGCATCTCCTCCTCCTCAGGGGCTTCACCCTGCATCTCGGGCTTCATGGCGGCTTCCTCCTCAGTGGCTTCCTTCCTCCTTCCCTTAGATCGTCGCTTCTCCTCCCGGAAGGAGAATCAGGAAGACAATAGCGAATATTAATTCGCTATTGTCACACAACTGGGTGGGCTTTCGGCGTAGTACTCTGGCCCTGAGCCCACCCTTTTTTGAAGCCAATTAGAGCCTCTGGCTCTAATCATGTGCTTCTAAAAGAAAAAAAAAATTCCCACTAGAATCCATGCGTACGGTGCCCTGCATGGATTAGGGTGGTGGCGCTCCTGCTCCCCGTATGGATGGGCCACCACTGATGGTTACAGAAACAGCAATAAAAGTGTGACATTGACAGAGTTTCTAACCACTCCTTACTTTGTCCACAACTAACATGGAAAGTTTTGACTGAAGTTGTGCTTTAAGATAAATTTATTTTATCATGACAATACAGCTATATTTTAATTCTTCTTTAACTGTAAATAGTGAAATAATGATTTGTAGGAAAATGATGTGAAAATGTATATGAATATTGTAACAGTGCAAGGCCCTGCCACTGTTTAAAAGTAAGCAAAAGTGACACAGTGTTCGCAAGAATGCAGAGTGCAGAATATTGATTTTGAGTAGAAAAGACTGTTTTCAATTTTCTCCAGGTTTTATAATTCTTTTTTGGGTTCTTTGGAGGCTTCAAAAAGCTTTGGGAGGGAAGAAGTCTCCAATCCAGTGTCCAGGTCTTGGTGGAGACCAGCAGGGTCTGTATACAGGTGTGCACAGCCCTTTTAATCAAAGGCCTGACAGCAGGTCAGGGCTCCTATTATTAGATACTTAGGAGACCATACCCTATGTTGGAGTCAGGAGGTTCTGTGTCTAGAAGACTGAGAGAGTTGATATGACTGAGTGAGTCTAGAGGAATGAGAGAACCTAGAGGTCTGAGAAGAACAGAGAGAGAGGCCAGTGAGTGGGCCCATGCAGCAGGGAGCTGCAACTAAATATATCTGAGAAAGCTGAAGTTAGAGTATGTGAGCACAGGTATGCTGTTAGTCCCCTTGGAGGACCATGGCACAAGGCTTGAGTAGCAGTGCTACAAAAAGAAGGAGCCAGGAGGCTTGGTATTTTTTTTACTCTTTTCTTGTTTCTGCCTGGAATGCTGTATGAAGCTGACACCCCTGCATGGGAAAATCTGATATAAGAAACTTGTCCTTATACTTAAATAAAAGTGGGCCATCAAGCCCTGAAAATGCACTTCCTGCTTGGCATGAACTCACTAAGAAGCTCTATACCATTGAGTTAACTTTCCCAAAATCACAATATCTAATAATTGTTTGAACAGAAATTGGTCTGTGGACCACCAGTGGTCCATGGATTCATGCAAACCATATTTCCTCAAGACTATGTGCAGGAACTACCAGGTGACAGACAGACTACCTAATTTCTTGCTCTTGGCTAGAAACTTTTCGCTGTAAAATGTATGGATTTCAATAGATGCATTTACCAAGGTAAAAAAAAAATCTGACTGTAGTTTAAGGTCTTATTTAACTTTCAAAATATTTATTAAGAAACAGTAGGTGTACTTATAGACCTTAAGGCTGGGTTTCCCCGCATCCAATTTGCATGTCAAGAGATTGTGACCCGCTCTTTATCACACATCTCCGAAGAGGCTCTGGTACGAATTGCACAGGAATCTTGTGTGTCTTCTGGTCTGTTGCAGGTCTAAATTCAGCCAAAAATTTGGGCTGAAATCGGACTTGAAACGGTGAATGGGGATGCACCGGACCTCTGCTGTGAGCCCTTCCATTTCTCAGTGTAGACACAGCCTTAATGGGTATTTTTATGCTAATGTTCCTCACAGTGAAAGAAAATATAAATATGGGGTCTATTTTATCTGAATAAGAAAGGTAATTATAAACCAAAATATGTCTATAAAAGTATCATATGCATATGTATCATATACAAAGCACAAAAAGTGTTGCTCAAAGATGCAAGAGCACACAAGGTTATATCTTCGGAAAATACACCCTAGGCTTCAGAGTACAGTATGATGTTCATCATATATAATTGTCATGCACGAAAACAGACCCCACCCCATATCATTATAGAAAATGCAACTGGAAGCCTGGATTAAAACTGCTTTCAGCACATTAAAAAATGAAATCACTGTGTGAAGGTGAACAATAAATACATTCCAAGGCCTGTGGCAATATTAGGCTGAGATTTGAGTTTACAAGCCAAGTGTAGACTGCAGACATAACACATAAAAATGTTTCCCAACATTACTAAAACTGCCAGCTTAGTGGATTACTAAACATGACAGAAGTCAGGATTTTGTTGGTCTCTTTCTTTTGCTTAATAAATACAGCTAGTGCTTGTCTGGAAGAAGCATTTACATTGTAAGTATTCTGCTTTTAATTTTGTCTTTTTTTTACAAGGGAAAAGGATGTGACTTTTTTGTCTGCTTTCATGTTAACTCTCTGCAAACTTTTTGGTGATCAGACAGGTGGTCAGAACATTAGCTCCTGGCTTTTAACTTGCTATAAACCGGAGCACCTGGTTTCTTGTCTGTTGCCAAGTAATAATTTAAAGATTTACCGCCTACCTTGAAGATATTATCACTAGCATTTCATATTCTACAGCCATTTGTTTTGTTCTTACTTCTGTGTGAATATATCTAGCCATCCAGGTGATGCCAACCATAAGGTCCAGTATCACCTAATAGTGTCATTCTCATTTTTTGTTTTATAGCTATGTGCCATCAATGATTAATACTAAAACAAAACTTGAAAATGAATTCAAAAATTTAAATTTTAGTTAAAGATGAATAGTAGTGGTGTGTGGTGGTCACTTATTGTATCCTTACACATCTCGGAGGCTCGAGTACGAGAGCCTTCCAACATAATTCTGATTGTTTACCTTGGATTTCTACTACTCCTGCTAAATCAAATGTATTCCCTCTCTTACTATTACATTCTCTAGAAGATAACATATATTAAAAATGCAAAAGGGAAAGTTAGGTTCCTTGCAAGTATTGCAGCAGATTTGCAGACCTATGAATTACAAGCAACTGTGGAGTCCCAGATAAACCTAAGAAAGAATTTGTTTAATTCCTTAGCATCCACCAAACACTAAAACACCTGTTTGGGTAGGCACCAAAGGTTAAAATAATTTGGGATGCAAGTGCAACAACTCTTATCCATACCTCCCCGACGTTTACATTTTATAGCTATCTTGATTATAAAGAAAACACTAAAGTACAGAATTTTTTTTTGCTAGCAAACACATTTTAATTCAATAGAGCAAATGAGTATAGAGCAGATACCCACAACTAACGATCAACTATTATATTTAACTTCCTGATTACTAAAAAGCTGGCCATACATGGTTCAATTTTTTTGTTCAGCCAGCAGGTTGAATGAAATAATCTCAGCCAATTACCCCATCCACCCATTTGCGGTAGATGGGGGAATCCTCCCCACTGAGCTATTGTATTGTGACATCGGGGAGACTCCCCCACTGTCAGAATACATAGATCAGCAATGCAGCCTTTTGCCTGCAGTGCTGATCAAGATGCTTTTACCCAACAGGGCTGTTGAAAAGCAGTCGATAGGTACATCTACTTCTGTTCAACAGCAGTGGCCACATATGGAAATTCCGCCGGTGCCTGTTGAACCATACAAATTTAGATCCAAGTATGGCCAAAGGTGAAATTGCTATGAGGTACTGCATTTTATATACAGTTATTGCCCTTTACACTGCTATAGTAAATAACCCTGTGTAGGGTTCATTGTTTATATCATATCCTTTTGTAACAACTAGGCATGTAGATAGCCCATATAGTTCTAAGTTCCTGTAGGAAAGTATTTTATGCCACTATTAATAAAACCACTCCTCAGTTTAGCTGCAGGCAAAGAAATGATGTGTTTCAGATGACTGTTCTTGCTACAGACAAGATGGAGCTTGCAGAAGAACATCTGCAGCCAGCTCGTTCTGTATGAGATGGGGCCAAGACTTGTTTGTGTCCTGATGCTTGTCATAACATGTACAGAGCAGAAAGAATACCTATACTTCTGGAGAATAGAAATCATACAGTGCATATTGATTTATGTCTGGAAAATGAATGTGCAATCCATTACTCAATGTATTTGGCAATATGAATTGTGCTATTTTTCTTTGGAAATGAAGGAGGCGATGAAGTCTAAAAAAAATTGTCTATAGGTTGAGGCTCGGTGGTGTAAGGAAGTTCAGTACATTCATACAGCAAAGAAAAAAAGGTGTTCCATTTTATAGTTGTATTTCTAAGCCCTGAAAAAAACTGGGTTCTCCTGAGCATGACACTGAATTGTCCTTTAATTTATCTTTTGTATAATTTATTTAAGTGGCCTGGGATATAAAAAAAATTATTTTCTAAAGTCAGTCTTTGACCAGAATACGCTTTTGTGAAATGCTACTAGACTTGTAAAGTATGCACTTAGAAATGCCTGCATCTACCTTCATATATCTTCATGGGCACCTTGGGAAACTAATCCATTCCAACACAATAGATTTTGCCTTGATAAGTGATTGCTTTTTTGGATTGCTGTGGTCAAGTGATATTGTTAAAGTAAACCTCTGTTGACCTTCAAAGTAGTAAACTGCTACCAGGATGAAATGTAGGTCCCTAATACCTCTAATCCCTGAAATCCTAGGCCCTCAGTTATGCAAGTATGTATTTTGTTTCATTCAATGAAGATCTGCCCACCCTACATTCTGCACCTCATTATTTTTCAGTGAGGTTCCATTATGTTGATTTCCCACATTAAGGTGTACTGTATTGAAGCAGCAAGTTCATTTTTAATGGGCTGGTAGTGCAGGCCTCATCCTGCCTCCTGTACTTAGGGCCATGTCAGGCAAGTAAGATAGCTTGTGTGGTATGGCCCTCGGGTACAGGAGAGAGGATGGGGCAGGTCAAAGATTATTTTAGGTAAGTAGGACTGGATATGTAACCAGGAGGTTAGAATAGGCCAAGAGGTGTTAGGGTTAGATTAATAGACAAGAGGGCACAAAGGGTTAAGTTAAATGTTAAAGTGTGGGTGCAGCAGTGAAAATCAATGTACTGGTAACAGAATTTTGTATTTGTCCTAGTTGTAATGTGAGCAATCATCTTTTGTGTTTCTTGTACAAATATCAGTTAAATAAGATTTAAAATGTCATTTTAGGAACAAGGGGTGTGGGTTTTCAGCACAGCTTTTGTAGATTGTTGATTTTTCATCCTTGTAAAGTAAACATTAATGGGATTTACAAAAAAGTCCTTTATTGAAATAAGAATTTTTTTTTGCTAGTTTTTGAGAAGTCATGCAATACATTTGGGCTTGGTGCGTTGTATTGTTAAGCCAGTTTTCTTTGCCATAAACAAGCACAGGTAGGCCCACCTACTTAATTTGGCCCCATATTATTACTAATGCTGTCTAGACAAACATAAAGAACCATAACAAGGGAGGGGTATTAAAGATCAGTGTAAACTTAAATGAAATAGAATCAATAATAAATGATTCTTTCCCAGCAGGTAAATGCATTTTTTAGCTAATGTTGAGTTAATAAATATACTCAGTATAAAACTCCTGATTGGTCTTGAAATATTATTTTATATGTAATTTTATGTTAACATTTGATTATAGGGCCACTTTACATAACTTTTGCTTGATCTTGTTCTGTTGCCATTCATAGGCTTTATGAGGAAGAGGAATCAGTTATTCCATTTTACTATAGGAATTGTAAAGTTAAGGCTGAAGTTTAATCTCCCTATAATTTTGCTCCCCCCCATCATGAAATTTTAAAATAAGTCAACCGTTTTCATGACATACTGTACCTTACATACATAGGCGTCCACACGGGGTGTGCAGGTGTGCCTGGGACGGATGTGGCACCGATCTCCCTGCTGCCTGAGCTCCCCCTGTGTTACCTTCCCCTTTGCAGTGCTGACAGTTTCCTTCCTCTGCTCTCCCACTAGCTGCTGCTGCTGCAGGCACATAGGAGGTGGTTTCAGGATAGAGAGCGGGTGAAGGGGCTGGTAAATATGTAATTTACTGGCCCCTTCCTTTTTTGAATGAATACAGTGAGTGATCAGTACCAATCACTCATTGTGTTCATTCATAGCTGAAGCTTGGTAAACTGTGTTTACTATGCTTTAGTTTGTGAATGAACAGGAAGCCTCTCAGCACAGAGCGCTTCCCATTCATTTACTGTCCACTGCGGCTGAGGCTGCAGAGAAAGGGACTGGGGAATCTCTGTCCTCAATCTCTTTGTCTGTCTCAAAAGTGAGACATTAGGGGTCCTCAACGGGGCTCCAAAAAAATTGTAAAAAAGAATAAAAATATTTGAAAAAAATGTAAAATATAATTAAAAATAAAATAATACACATGATTATAATCTACTGACACCGTCCACTGCTCTACTGACACCGTCCTCTACCCTACTGACACCGCCCACTGCTCTATGGACTGACACCATTCACTACCCCACTGACACCAACCTCTGCCCTACTGACATCTCCACAGCACTAATGACTGACACCATCCACTGTCCTATTGACAACAACCTCTGCTGAACTGACCTGTCCACTGCTCTACTGACACCATCCGTGTTTTAATACATTTAAAATGTGTGTTTTAATTTATTTATAGGAGTGCGTGTGTGTATATACAGTATATATATCTATATATATAGATATATATATGAACACACACACCAATGTGTGTTTGAGCTTTGGGGTGCACGCCATAATGCAATAGGCTGCACACACCTATGTTTCTCTATACAGTACAGGACGATCATGGGTGGTGGGGGCAGGGTGCTGTACATAGCCTCCTGAAAACATCCTAGCAGTCTGCCTGAGTAATCCTTTCCAGAGCCTGGTTGTAAGGAATCATCTGAGGCCATTGGAATGCCTATGCGCAGATGCACGTAGCGTGTGCGTGTGTCATTTGCGCAGGCCTGTGCATTCGTGTATGCGCTGGCAATAGCACCAAAATGGCCATTTAAGCAGGCAAACAAGCAAATAGAATACTGCGCTTAGGACTAATTAGTTAGCTTGCTCCCCCCCAGGAAACTCACACCCAAAGGGGTGGAGTTAGAAAAAAGTAGGGATGGAAAGCTGGGATTGGCGCTGCTATATGGATAAGTACATGTATGAGATATCGCATGTGCAAGATATATCAGCAGACAATAAATATATTTCTGAACCCTGAATTCATGTGTACTTGTTATTTTTCACTGAATAAATATGTGTGTCTAATTGAAGGTGTGACCGTAACTGTATGGTAAATGCATACAAGACTATACTATGGACTATTAAGTAAGAACGCCTCAGAAGACGTCAATGATGAAACGCGTAAGGTGGAGCCAGTCTCACATCATTTTGTCACTTCTGGTTTGGCCAGTCCAACCTGTGGAACGCATGCTAGCTGTACCAGGAAGGGTGCTAGGACACGCTCAGTGCTCCACCTGACCGGGCTTACAGCGCCTATACCGGGAAGTGAGCGGAAGGCATTTGTTAATGAGCATTTTAGATGTTTTCACGCCATTACCTGTTACTGGTGGCTTTAATAAAATCCCAATTTTTACCAAATTACTACCCTATTGGCCCCTTTTTTTCACCTTTACCCCCCGCACCAGACTGGAGAACCGCATCACATAGGAGAAACGGGAGCACCCGGACCGGGAGGACAGTCGACCGAAACAGGCGCCCAGGCTCTTTACCCCTGTAGGGGTGACGTCGTACGGTAAGTAGGGTGGCCGAGGGGAGCACGAGTGCCCGCACGTTTGATGTTCTTAAGACCCACCGACCATCAAGTATCCTACTGTGGTTTTCATACTGTTGGTCCCTCAGGAGTATATAGAACACTGTATATCTCCAGACCTCAAAAAGCTTATATGAAAGACTGGGGTGATCGATACGGTTCCCTGTGTCAGTTGGAGCACATTTCCTTCTATTGCAGTATCGGTACAAGATTGTACATTTACCAGAGGATTGGACATATTGCACTACAGCACTGAGCACCTTTTATATTGATAGACGTTTATTTGATCATTTTGCACATGTAAACACTGGCTTTATACTGTGATTTTGTTTCTTTTTTGCACTGGATATATTGCACAGCAGCACTGAGCACTTTTCTCTCTCTCTCTATATATATATATATAAATGTATATATTTATATTCAAGTTGTAAAGCGTTGCGTAAACTGTTGGCGCTATATAAATCCTGTATAATAATATTTATATATATATATATATATATATATATATATGTGTGTGTGTGTTAATGGGATTCTTTGCACATGTATGATTCATATTGGATTTAGGATTCTTTTGCACTTTAGCGCAGATTTCTTTTAATTTCATCCTTTTCATTTTCATTCTATTTGAGTATTATTTACACAAGTAAGGGCTATATTGAAGCCTAATCAATCACATTACCTCAGTCAGTAGCACTTTGGTGCATAAGGGTACTTAGACTTACTTAATAGTCCATAGTATAGTCCTGTATGCATTTACCATACCGTTACGGTCACACCTTCAATTAGACACAAATATTTATTCCGTAAAAAATAACAAGTACACATGAATTCAGGGTTCAGAAATATATTTATTGTCTGCTGATATATCTTGCACATGTGATATCTCATACATGTACTTATCCATATAGCAGCGCCAATCCCAGCTTTCCATCCCTACTTTTTTCTAACTCCACCCCTTTGGGTGTGAGTTTCCTGTGCTGTCTGTTCTACAGCGTTCCTGTATCCTAAAACCCCCAGTGTCTACTCTTAGAGACTTTCTGTACCTGTGAGCCCGGCTTTCCTTGGACTTTGTTGGCTATCAGTCTGCCCCAACCCCTGCCTGTCTTCGACTACTCTTTTGCCTGCTCCTTTGTACTTCTGCTGCCCGCACGTTGCCGACCCTGCTTGTACCGACTATCTGCCTGCCTGATCCATCTGTACCGCACTGCCAGCCTGTTACCGACCCGGCCTGCATCACCATTCTTCTGCCTGCACGAGTTCCAGTGGACCCTCACCTACCACCAGTGATCAAGTCCAGCCCTCGTGTTCCTCTGTGCTCCAGAGCTCCCTGTCTAAACTACCAGGGGTTCTCGAACCAGGGTTGTAAGTGAGGTTGTCCCCTGCATAAGTCAGACTCGACCACCAGGTACGTGACACTGGTGCAAGCAGCGGACTGGCTCTTGAGAGGAATTATGCAAATGTCAGGATGTCTTAATTGGTGGATATCAGTATAGAGGAGTGGACATTCCTAGGCAGACTTTTTTTGAATGCAGGCTATCCTGGGTAATGTCCACATGTGATGGCATGCCTCTATGATTAAAAGAACTGAATCCAATGAATTAAAGGGGCAGCCAGGGAGAGTCAGGTTGAGGAGGAAAGTGTGAGATGATGCTGGACATCCTCCATCCTGGAAAAGAGGTCTAATTGACTTGCTGCAGTTTCCAATACACACTGTGAGAGGCTCACAGTATGCAGTGAAATCAGAGTAAGCTTTTTCAGTCAGGAGAGGAGCCTGTACAACTATGCAAGACTAAACATAAGGCTGGAGTTCAGCTTAAAAAAACTGCAAACATGCTGTTAAAATGATATATTTAATAGTAATTTTTTTTGAAGAGGGCACGTTTTTTTTTTTTTCAGAAACCCCAAATTCTCCCAAAACAAGTTATTTTATTCAGTAGGGATGATGGTGGTTTGCAGGTTTTAAACCATTTCCTGGGTGCCAACTACAAAACCTGCCTAAAGCCTCGTACACATGTTGAGAATATTGGATGAATGAGCATCCGCTTTTTTGCATGCTAGTCTTATATCAAAAACGAATAGGTTATTAAAGTTACAAAAATTCTTGTTAAAGAGAATACAACTTCTGAAGTGATGTAATGTATTGTATTATGTTCTTTCATTTCCGCGCATGCACGTTCTTGGTCATTTTTTTCATACGAATACTATACTAATTACATGAAAATCCTTCATTCTGTTATCTTACGAGAAACAATTTTGTGCTTGTCCCTTCAGATATTTTCTCATGAACTGTCATGATTGACTCTCAAAAGCTGTGTACTATCGGACGATCACTCCGAATGCTTTTTTTTCTCATCGTGTGTACGAGGCATTGGGGAGCTGGCTCCTTATTCTTTGTTACTGTCTCCCAAAAGTTTGTTACTGATAATTCTATTACAAATCTATTCAACCAAACAGTTGTAGGCCTCATGTACACAGGATGTTTTTTCACTGTTTTTCAGCAGCTTTTTTCAGCTGCAGACGTTTTTTTCTACAGTCAATAAACCCTCCATCATGTTATCCTATGTGTTTATGCAGACATAGGCTGTTATCAGCTGTTTTTAGCAGTGATGTTTTTGAGCTGTAAAAAAAGCTGAGGGGTTTTTTTGGATGTTTTTCAGCTGTAAAAACATTCAAACGCTTAAAAACATGCAAAAATGCCCAAAAACGCTCAGAAACGTCAATCCCCAACATTTTTGGACATTTTAGACCAATTGGAAAAAAAATAAAAAACGGCGGTTATATAATGCTGGTAAAATCTAAAAACATCCCTGATAAGCTACTGAAGTTTTTGGGCTGTTTGTTTAAAGTCCTGTGTGCATGAAGCCTAAAGGATAAATTCACCTTTCATAACATGTTTGGGGTGTATCATGTTACGAACGGACCGGCTTTCTCTCTCCCCGCTAGCTGTCACAATTTAAAAAAAAACAAGGTTGAGTGGGGCTCCGCCCACCTGACCGCATCACTGATTGTCAGGGCTCTATGCATAGAAAACTACAATGTCCAGCAGGCTTTTCAGCTGTCGGGTTGGAGTTTTCAATGAACCACCATGGTGCTGTGGAGCTCTGTGGTAGTTCATTCATGCTTCTTGTCAGATTGTATCTGCTTCCCTGTACAGAATGTACGGGGAAGCAGATACACTGGCAGATCTGCTGGAGACCTGCATGGTATCAGCGAACTGGTGATCGCTGGTGCAATGCTTTCCAGGCTCCAAAAAAGATAAAAAATAGATGCACAACATGAGCAATACACGAAGACTTGGGGACTTTGGAATCTGTTCATACTCTCGGAGGAAGGACTGGCCCTTTTAGGTTCCTAGATCCTTCACAGATTCCAGCCTACCTTCACCACAACCCCCCCCCCCCCCCCATTACTCCCGTTCCTCTTTTCCCTCTTTCTTTTCTATTCTTCTTATGATTCCTATCTACTTTACCTACACACAATAGTCTCTGGAAAACGGAGAACGAGTCCGAGATTGGGCTTTCCTCTTTCCATTGAAGTAGCTGTTTTTTCCTCTTATACCGTCATCTCATTGTTTATGACCACTCTGTCTGTATATAACATATTTGTAAACCTAGCTACTCACCTGATTTGATCTGTAATGTACTGGTTTGCCCTTTCTCTGTATTACTAAAATTCATATTTGAAAAAATAAATAAATAAATGCACACTTTTTACCTGCAAAAAAAATGTGCATTTATTTTTTCCAAAAAGTAGCCCTGGCTCACATTGTCAAATCGCATGCCAAATCGGCAGCGGCACCGTCCGAATTGGTGCAACGCTGCATTTGCGGCGCCGCACCTATTCCCAAAAGTAGTTTTAGTACTACTTTTGCCGATTTGGGAGTGTGATTTCCACAGACATCTGTGCAGAAACCTGCACAGATGTCTCTGAAATCGCCCCCCGAAGTCGGGACTGACATGCGGGAATGAAATTGTGCGAATTCAGCTGAACTTGCGCAATTTCATTCCCACTGTCAGTGTGAACCTAGGCTGAAAGTGCAATGATGATGTGCAAAGTGCTCTAACCCAAGCACCCAATAAGATTTTAGTTTACTGCACAATATGATTTCCAGTTGCTTGTTATTTGTTGAATTGCTTGCCGCACACTGCCCCACACTGCTCTTTGGCTTTCAAATGGTAATTTGTTAGACTTTGTATTGTAACCATCTAAAAATGTATATCAATGAAAGGAAAACCTTGCATACTTTGTGATATAAAAGCTAAAATCTGTAAAACTGAAACCCATTAGCCTTTGGGAGGTTAGATAGGTAAAAGCAAGAGAAGCATGTTTATGTGTACGTAGTGCAGATGAGATAGATTTTGAGTTGGAAGACATGACGATACATGTGAAATATGCAGAAGGCAAGACCAGAGGCGCCGCAGAGCTTGATTACTGTATGGAGCGCAGTTGAGACTTGCCTTTCTGCTGTGGCCTACAGCATTATGTAGAAATGGGGACGCTGCAACTCGTTCCAAAACTCTGCCTGATCAGACCTGCCCATGTTGGGAAAAAAGTGTTTGAAGTAAACAGGGGAATTACTCACTGAGTAATGATGTGTTTTACTGGCAATGATAATACTTTGATAGACTTATAGAATTGATATTATACTGTGATAAATTATATAATGCGGGGCTGGAAAAAATCCTTCCACACCCTCTAAAGCATAATGCATAATTGCCATACAATATTTCCTTAGTAAGACTGTATACTTGGCCGCTCGTATTGTGCAATATGTGATGTTGCCTAAGTCAAACGTACCATGTATGTAGTTGAAGAGAAGTTAGTCATTGTGTTTTGACTTTTCAGACACCATTACCCCTGGAAGGAAGCGTCTAGTCACACAGCACATTCTTATGACAAAGTTTCATCTGCAAAATGTTCAGTAATAAGTTGTGGATTATCCTTTGTTGTCTTACTGATCTTAGATCTTTTTGCTGTTTTTGTTTCTTATAAACATTTAGGGAGAATGTGCTTTGAAAGTGAAGCAAATGACTGCCTTTTGAAAAGAAAGAATCTTGGTAATCGTCTTTTAGATTTTTTTTTTTTTACAGTTTGATGCCATCTTAGAAAAGCAGGCATTTCCCAAGCTCAAGTAAAGTGTAGTCTTATTGGCATTACAAATCACTTATGAATTATTTTTCCACAGAGTACCTTTTTTATCTGTTCCTCTATAATTGAGATGCACATCCATTAGTTTACATGAGTTACCTTCTTTGGGAAAAACCCAGAAGACCAACAAATTGAACAAAAGATCAGCAGTTGATACAGCAATTGGCAGTCTGGGGTTTCAATGGTTTATTAAACTTCTGTAAAATAATGGAGGCATGAAGTATTTTTACATTTCAGATGGAAAATAAAGCAAGCACCTCTTTCATAAAACCGGTAATAGTATATGCCAACAGTTTTATAGTAGAGGGAACCTTAAATTGCATTAATTTATGCCATTGTGGCCAGCTGTGCATTCAGAGTTAGACCACTGACTTACAACAGAGTCACAGCCTAAAATATAAAGCAATTTATCAAACTAAAATACAACTGCTTTACATGGAAATAATGCTTTCCATTGTGTAGGGCTTTGGAATCGTGATAGTGATTAACCAGAAAAAGTAACTTGAATTAAAAAAGACAGATAAAACTGAAGTTTCGGGGTACAAGAGTTTATTTGCAAAATGTAATTTTTTCCAGAAATTACATTAGAGGATGCTGTGGAGCTCAGCCACCCAACACTTTCTGTGTTTCTCAAGGGCTTTGGGACTGACATTTCTGTGCCTGAATTCCAAAATCTGCACACTTGCCACTACAGTTGTGACTGGGTATCTCTCTTTCTGTTGTATTTTTGAGGAACCTGCACTGAAGGTTATCATATATTGGATACAATTTCTAACCTCCTTCTATCTGTAGTCGAGTTAGTGACCCTTAAGCTTTCAGAAATAATGTCCTTATCTATGTACCTGTTCTGGGTTAAGCCTAGTACATACGGGCCGAATGTCAGACGACATCGGCCGATTCAATAGAAACCGGCTGACATTTGGCCTGTGTGTATGGCATGACCGAAAATGGTCTGCTGACCGGCTACCATCTTTGGCTGAGAGCGCTGACCAGAGTGTTTTGGCAGGGGAGGGGGCATCCCCCTTTCAGAACACAATAGCACAGCAGGGTAGATCACTGTACTAACCTCAGATTGTTAGTACAGCGGCTCTGACCTGAGTAGTGTGTAAAGATTCAAAGCTGAAGTTGAAAGCTGATTGGCTACCATGCACCAGATTTTGCATGCTCCAGTTTTAGTAAATCAACCCTGAAACGATGTGTTTTTGAGAAAAGGTTTATGAAAATTGAAGCAGGAGGGATGATAACATGTGGAAACGCCTGTGTTGTATCAGGAAGTGAGAGACTCAAATAAGCCAAGCCAGAAACAATTTTAGGAAGAACCAGTTGTGAAAAAGAAAAGATGCAAGTAGATGGACAACTCAGCCTACAATAATCCAGCTTTAACAGATCTCTCTTTGGTTTAACCAACCATTTACAATGAAGGTATTTACAGGTATAGACAGTTGGCCACAGTGCCATACTGTAAACAAAAATGACTTGCATGGATCCACCCCCCCCATCCCCCCATCCCATACCTGAACAATGATCCCATTTAGATTTGTGTGGAATAGGAATTAGCAAATCTGTCTGGGTTCCGTTCATAATGGGTACATTAAATTATGCTTGAAATCTGCAAAATCTGAATTTATTAACTGCAATGATGATGATTGATAAAGCAAAAAAAAAAAAAAAAACAGCAGAGAGGGTCCTTTTACTTTGACTTCTAGGACAACATGGAAAAGCACCAGCCCTTTATATTACATGCTTGGGAGATGCATTTAAGCTGTATGTGGTGTTACTAGTCATTAAGTTAAGTGTCATTAACATCATATTCTGGTATCAGACATTTTGGATGTGTAATTCGTTTTTTTTAACTTTTACATTTATCTTGGCTTAAAAGCAACATCAGTGACACCCCAATCCAATTAATTTCAAATGTCACCATATATAAGCATTTTTTGCCTATACATCTATTTTTTAATCACAGGAATAAATTTACTAATGTACTCCTGTGACCCAGGGGCAGTTGTTGAGAAAGGATCCTGACAATATTGTTGGGATCCACCCATCTGTCTAAATGACAGCTGACTTCACCTTTCAGCACATGGCTGAGAGCCTGAGCCAGGCTCCCTCCACAGGCCGTCACTCCAGGTAGCACTGGAGGAGCAGACCAGGGGGTAGTGGCTGACAATCATTGTTCTCCACTGAAAACAGACCGAGAGCTGACTGATAAGCAGTCATATGATTGCTCAGCTCTCGGTCCTAGGACTCACATGGAACAACTGCAGTGTCACACAGATGCTTTGGCATGGAGGGGAGTATGAATGTTTTTTTCTTTTTTTTAGTAATCACATATATCTCCTTTGAAGCAGACCTTCCATTAAATGGAAAGCCTGTTCTATTAAAAACCCCTGCAATGAATATGCCCCAGCAATGGGGTGGAGTGCATTCCCCAGTGATTGTTAGTGCTCAGCTATCCCACGTACATCATTGAGGTATGGTGGCATCACACGGACCTCCCAGAAGCCAGGGCTGAGAGAAGGGTATATTTTTTTTTTTTTAGCAACAGCTTAAATTTTAAAGACGCCTATGCAAACAATTTGACTTTGGGATGTGGAGGTCTGCTTAAAAAAGCCATGCAAAAATCAGTTGTAGCCAACAACAGTAAGGAAATTTGCCCTGAAACAAAACACACATAACATTGAGAAAAAAACACATGTACATTTTTCATTTTTTTTCTGTCTGTGACCAGCACTTTGTGACCGCTTGACCTAGTACCAGGAATAAAAGGAGCGATTGTCAATGGGACAGAAAAGCACAGAAAGCAATAATACATTGCCGGAAGTTCTAAATCTTCTTCAGTCAACTCAAATATATTTTGTTTCAGTAAGTGAATGTGTTATTACAGCAGTTATTGCTGTGACCAGCAAGTAAAATTGATTTTACTTCCTATTCAAGCAACATAACAAGAAGGGACTAGAAACATCTACAAATCCCCTCCTAGACAGTTGCCACTGGAATTGTGTCACCATTGGAAGATTTCCCCTCCACTTCCTATACCAGTGATAACCATAACATATACATTTCTTATAGTTTTAAGCAGGAGCAATGGTTTTCTACAATTATGTAATGTGCAAACCACAAAACAAAGTTTGTATCCATATTAATTAAAAATTGAGTTATCATGTCAATAAAAGTACTAAAGCATATCTTTATTTCTTTTTTTTTTTGTTTATATATATATATATATATATTTGCAGTGCGGTTCTTGTTGAATACCTGTGAACAAAAAAGTGAACTGTGAAATCAAAGCACACAAAAAATGTGTACAAGGGTCAGGGCCGTCTTTAATGCAGGGTAAAAGGGGCAGCTGCCCAGGGCCCAGTCATTGTTAAGGGGCCCAAAGCAGATGCCCCTTCAGCCCCCTGTCATGGGAAGCCCTGGACCAGTGGCAGCGGGGGCAGGGGGAAGCAAGAGTCCGGGAGGGAGAGAGGAGCTCCCTGACCACCGGAGAGGTGAGGAGCAACAGGCGCATCACCCAGATTCTTCCAACCTCCCCACCACTTCCAGCTCTGACAGCAGCCCATAGGACAGGGAGATCGGGGCCCCCCAAGGACTGGTGGGAGGCGCAAGCAGCCAGGGGCGCCTACCCGCCCTCCTTTCCACTTCCAGCTCTGTCAGAGGCATGGAGGACAGGCAGATCAGGGCCCCTGAGGACCGGTGGGAGGAGCATGCAGCCAAGAACTAGTACAGGAACTGGTACCTGCCCTCCACTCCCAGCTCTGTCAGCGCCATAGAGGACAGGCAGATTGGGGCCCCCCCAGGATTGGCGGGAGGAGCATGCAGCCAGGAACTGGTACCTGCCCTTCTCTCCTCTCCCAGCTCTGTCAGCGCCTCAGAGGACAGGCAGATCGGGGCCCGGCGGACAGGCGGGAGGAGCATGCAAGGAACTGGTACCTGCCCAGGACAGTGGATGAAGCAGAGCACCTCATCCAGAAGGAGAATGGACCTTGCCCATTGCTTGCCAACATGAACGTCCTATGGACAGTACTGGGCATCACACACACCTACCCATAGACAGGGGGTGCACGGGAAGGACTGCAGATGGGGCTAGGGGTCTCTCTCTCACTCCCTCTTTCTCACCCCCCTCTCTCACCCCTTTCTTTGACCCCCTCTCTCTCACACCCCTCTCTCTCTCTCACCCCCCTCTGACCCCTCTCTCACCCTTTCTCTCTCTCTAACCACCTCTCCCTGACCCCTCTCCCTTTCTCTCTCTCTCTCTCTGACCCCTCTCTCTCTCTCTCACCCCCTCTGACCCCTCTATCTCACCCCCTCTCTCTCTCTCACACCTCTTTCTCACTATCCCTCGCATGCAGGCAGGGGGTACTGAGTGGACACTGACTGGCAGGTAAAAGCGAGACAGGTGAGTGTCACTGATCCCATCCCCACCCAGCACTGCCACTGATTACATCCACCTCAAGCAATGCCACTGATCCCATCCCCCCAAAGCACTGCTACTGATCCCACCCCCCAAGCACTGCTACTGATCCCACCCCCCAAGCACTGCCACTGATCCCATCTCCCCACCAGCACTGCCACTGATCCCATCTCCCCACCAGCACTGTCTTCACTCATCCCACCCCCCATCCCCCCAGCACTGCCACTGATCTCATTCCCCCAGCACTGCCACTGATCCCATCAACCCCCTAGCACTGCCAATGATCACACCTCCTTCCCTCCAGCACGGCCATTAATACCATTCCACGCTCCCCCACCACCACCACTGCCCCTGACCACACCCCCCAACACTGGCAATCAATAAGTGAGCAGTGATGATGTGCAGTAACCTCTAGCAACCAATCAACAGGCAGAAATGATGTGCTGTACTGCTAGCAACTAATCCGTGAGTGGTAATGTATGCTGTAGCCTCTAGCAACTAGCAGGTGGAGAGCAAAATTTCATGCGGGGGGGGCAAAGAAAATGTTTGCCCAGGGTCCAATTAATATTAAAGATGGCCCTGACAAGAGTACAAACTAGCCAAACCTCTGAAGAGGAAGGGTCTTAAAACTCTGAATGCCCCAGGGTGCAAGGCTCCTGAGAGAGGCAAGGTACTCTATGGTCTACCCGGGCCAAAGCCTGGTTGACCCCCATTCCTTAGGGACCTGCTGAAGCTGGTCCTCCAAGTAATTGACTTTGTGGGGGCTCTCCCAAAGGGAAAAAGACTCAAAGGCCACAGATCCCCCACACCAAGGCAGGCCCCGATAACCTGTACCCTCCATCTTTGTGCATAAAAAAAAGACATCAAACACATGTGCAGTGCAAGTGCCTGTGATAAATAGTGAAAAATAAAAAAAGTGCCAAGTGCAATGACGAGGCAGGGCTACTGGCCAGTATGAGAATTTCTGCCGGAACATGCTAAAAGAGGCGTGTAAAAGAAAAGCATAAAATGATATGTCCTAGTGCCAGTGAAGGACTCAATGGTGTACCACTGCCAAAGTATTTTTTATGGCACCCTGGGACACCACTGCTAGGGGGCATATCACCAAGAGCTCCTTGTGCTTTCCAGGCCCTGGTCAGACAAATGAAGCCCCATTCCTACCAGAAAGTTATTAGCACTTAGGGAGCCAAGAGGAAAAGGACCGGCGCTCTTATCATACCCATCTTATTATATCAGGCATTACTGACCAGCACCCTTCAGATTCAAGGGATGTCAGCGTTCTGTTCCCAAAAACTGTTAAGAACAGATAATACACTTGATATTAGCCAAACGAAAACTCTGTGTAGGGTGCTTCATTTTATTGCTTCTGGTGCCAGCTCAGCAAAAGGTAGTCAAACGTGTGTAATGGGGAAGAATGGCAGTTATATGAACCTGTGTTTGTTTAGCATGGGCAAATCGCAGGTTTACTCTAAAGCCCCTTTCATGTGGACATTGTCAGGCAGGCAGTTCAGGTGCATTTTTAACTCCCCTCGGTCGCCTGCCCAAACCAAGCAGTAGTCACTGGACAGCCTCATAAACATTGTCATGGTCGCAAAGCTGTGCTTTGCAGTATGGCAAAAAATAGAGCTTGTTGCATTTGCCAGGTGTTGCTGCTTGCCCAATGGACATGGTTGTGACAGGCTGAAGAAAATTTTCAGAGTGAAATTCCTTTTGAAACAAGCATGCGAGGGGCAGCATATTCCCTCCCAACCAGCTGCCAACCACTGGCCTGCTGCTGCTGACAATGTGATCCACCACAAAACATGAGTCAGCAACTAGGCCCATGTGAGCTGTGAGCTTTTTGGCTTTCTTCATTTTTCTTTATAGGTAGTAAGTTCCTACACTACCTCCATACATTCATATAGTGGCTGCTTTTCTTCAGTTGCAATATGATGGCAAAAAGTGCAGGGTTCCTGCAAAAGAGATTGTTTGCGGAATAGGAGACTTGGAAGCACACAGAATGCTACCTAGTTTGAGTAAAATTTGAAAAGAGTATAATAGTGTTGCTCTGCCTTATTTATTGTTAAGGAGCAACTTATACAAATAAAGTACCTTCACAAGACCAGGAGATTTATTCATGAGCTCCAAACCAGGACTGGCAGTGTGGCAGCTATGGTATTTGCCGAAAGGACTGGCATCGCTAAGAGTATTAGTGGAGTTATTATTAAAGGAGAAGTCCAGCCAACGTTCGTTTGGCTGGGCTTCTCCTATGGATCACAGGAGTGCAATCCGTTTTGCACTCCTGTGACCCGTTTTTCAGCAGAGAGTGAACTGAAGTCCGCTCTCTGCTGATGTCACCAATGTCTATCCAGGCACGCTCTCTGCTGACATCACCAATGTCTGTCCAGGCACCACGTCATCCCCACCATGGAGTCTGGATCTGCCAGGTGCCTGGACTGGCACCCATCTCATCCTCTCAGCAAACCACTGAGAGCCTGAGATGGCCCGCTCTGCCCCTCCACAGCCCAGCGCTCCAATGAGCAAGGAGGGAGATGAGCAGAGAGCTGTGATTGACAGTCTGCAGCTTTCTGCTCATGGAGCTGTGAAAACCGAGCCATCGGCGGTGTTTGATCGCTCAGTTTTCAGTGCAGAGGTGCTGGGGGTCAGATGCAGCATCGGACCGATGCTGCATCCACCTAGGTAAGTATAAATGGGGAAAAAAAAAAGAAACCCATACTTCTCTTTTAACCATATTTATAGCAGTAGTGTTTACTGTGTATATTATTATTATACAGGATGTATATAACTCCAACAGTTTGCGCAGCACTTTACAACGTTAGAACAAACAGTACAGTTACAATACAATTCAATACAGGAGGAATTAGAGGGCCCTGCTTGTTAGAGCTTACAAGTAAATATTACATCTCCATAGCCATACATAATAATCAATAATACAACATTTTTCTGAGCTCTCCCTAAAAAAAAATTTCAGTAGCTTTAAAATACTCCTTAAAGTGGTTGTCAACCCTTGACAACAACATTTACCTATAGGTAAGCCTATGATAAGGCTTATCTGTAGGCTCCCTGCATATCTCCTAAACCTGCACCGTTTAGGAGATATACTGTGTACTGTGATGTTCCCACATCATCGGGCACATGCGCAGTGAAGAAATGGCCTCTGTGCCATTCCTTCACTGACATCGTGCCACGATTGGTGGCAGGAGTGACGTCACGCGACTCCGGCCATCACAGAGCCGGAGATCGCGACCCCGGAGGGAAGAGGGGCCGAAGATGGACGTGGCCTGGAGCGGGGACATCACGGGACAGCGTGGGCTTCCAATGCAGGTAAGTGCCACATAATGGGCTAATATGCGATGCATATTAGCCCATTATGCTTTTACATTGCAGGGTAATGAAGAGGAAGCAAAACCCATCAGGGTTGACTTTCTCTTTAAAGATATTAGCAAGCTATAACACACAAAGTTACTTTTCTGTGTTATACCATGAAAAATATTACATATACAAATGTGGTCAAAATATGATATGACTGTTTCTGTAGTTTGGCATCGATAGGGACCATGTGAACAACTCACATAACAATTGCTACCTTCGGCATGATAGTAGCACATTAGAATTAATAGGCTTCTTGTTCCCATAAGCTTTAGCATCATTATACATACTAGACACTCCCTTGCTTTAACTACACCTTAGTGATACCCTGAAGCTTGAATGTTATTATGACTGTAGTTTTCTTTCATTTAAAATCTTATGCAACCATATTTTAGCTGGTGTTTGTTCACATTTATTATAATGCTAAGCTTTTATTAGCATGAATGAAAAAAATCAGCACAAACAATACATTTAGAGTGGATGTGCTACTTGTAGCAACCCCATAGATTTGTGCTTTCATTTTTTAACCTGTGTTCTTAAAATGACAACTAGCCTCTGTATAGCGACTGTTTGCCTATTTATACCTAGGAAGCAAAAGTTTGATTGGCTATGATGGGCAACTGTCATATATTTCCCAAGTTCTAACTGATTAAGGCCACCTGCTGTTTTTTGTTGCTTTCTTCGCTCAGGTAGTCTTTCAGGTACTGCCTTCAGTTCAATGAATTCTATTCATTCTGGTACAGTGATGTTATTATGTACTGTCACAATTTAAGACAGTGTTTTATATATAGGGGTATCCCTCCCTGGAGTTTTGTGATATCTATGTGTCTCCAGAGAGCTTATTCCTTTTCTGTTGTTCACAGTCTCTGTTTGTTTAGTTGGTTGGCAGTGATGTGACAGGCATAGCCCCTCGTATTATAAGAGTGAGACGCTTGCTGGCTTCTTGGTAGACACACATTCCTTTTGCTTAATGGACTGAGTGGTTTGCCTTTTCAAACAGTTCTTTTCTTTCTCAGCCCTTGTCCATATATGTAGCCTGGAGGCATACATGCCAAAGAAATTGAAGTATGTAGTTCCCTCCCTCCAACCTTTTTCTTTTAATTTCTATGTAAACTGAACTATGTTTGACTAAAGGTAGTTATCGGGTTTTTCTTATTATCCTTTCTTTTCATTTATACTGTGGCAGCGTGGCTGGAACGTGGCCCAAAACCTCAGGGTGAGGCAGAGCCCCCAGGGAAGTCAGCCAGGCAGGAGGTACTGCAATTACAGGCACACGACAGCCCTAAACCCTCCCTCCCTCCCTCCAACTCACATTCACAATCTAGGAAACAATGCAGAACTATATATGCCACAACTAGAAGCAGTACAGTGTGTCCAGCCTACAAGTCTACTAATGCTCAGTTAGTATTAACTAATACTATCTAGTAGAACACTATGTTTGACAAGAAATATTCATGATTCACTTTTACATTGAGGTGGCGATAACCGTATTAGTGCACTTGCAACAAAACAACTGAGTACTATCTGTCATACTTTTTTTACTTGCTCAAAACAAATAATAGTTTTTGTATCAGTACTGCTTGGCCCGAGAATAAGGGCTCGCTCAAAAAAAGCAGTTTTTTACAGGCATTTGAGCCTTTATTTCTCTGCCTAAAAACTTGAAGAAGCTTGCGCTTTTTCTGCTCTTTTGTTGTTATTGAGCCTCTTTGAGCTTTTTTACGCATAATAATTTTTTTCCACAAACCCTCCCCTCATCTCAGTTTTCCTATTTTTTTTGTGTTCTCTAGCTTTATTGAGCTCTTTTGTGCTTTTTCGTGCTGTTTCATGGTTTTTCACACATTTTTGGGCACTTAGGTGTCTTTTAGGCTCAAAACCTCCTCTCACAAACGCAAGTTTGGTGGGGGGGGAGGGGGGGTTCTGCCTGTAAGAGCATATGCCTGTAAACTCCTGAAAATGCCATAGTGTGCATGGACACATTGGCTAGCATGGAAGGGAGTTTCCAGGCAGAAAAAATTAGAGCTCCTAAAAGCTCAAAAGCCTGTAGGAGCCATTTCTTTGAGCTTCTTTGAGATGCAGTGTGCATGAGCCCTAAGGGAACACCTTGAAAGCTTGTAATGCAGACAGAGCTCCATTGTTTACTGGAGCAATTTTTTGTAGAACTTAACATTGTTAATTGTAGAGATGAATTGCTGGTTGGATTCATAATAACGTAATAATGCAATTCTCTGCAGATAAGAAAAATCTGCACTCACATATTAAGGGGAATCAAAAATGGAACATACACCAAAAAATAAAAACTGTGGAATTGCACTAATGGTTTATTCAACAGGAAAAGCAGCTAGCACACCACTAGATATAAATGGTTATAGAGCATAGAGCTGTGCTAATCAGTATATATATAGTGTATATCATCAGAACACAATTTGGTGCAACAACAGCAATTGATAAAGATAAAAGTGAGGATATATCATAAAAAGATATTGTATATAATAATAATAATGACATCACAAAAATAACAAACCAATCTTTTATTGCACAGAATAGTGTTATAATGAGATACATATTCTGATTAGTGCAGCACATTTTTTTGATAAAAATGTAATATTTGCTGAAAAAGATGACAACATCAGATTATATAGATTCTCCTAATGTTGTGAATTAATTTGCTGATAGAGAAAGTATCTAGCTGAATATTAAAGAGAACCAATAATAACTGGGCTTATGTAAGAATCTGGATCATCAGTTTAGTTATAATTGTGCAGATTTAATTGTATAAGCTTTATCAATCGTACTATAAATGGGGGATACATACAAGTATGCCTAGTTGTCGGCACCATGTATTCATGTAAAATCCCTTTAGATAAAATATGTGCAGAGTAGACAACAGCGCTTACTGATTTTCTCAAAGTGTGCCCGAGGTTATAATTCTTTCTTTCCTTTAGCCTAATCACAACTGAATTGAGGGAGTGTTTAACAGATACGGCGAGAGATGTAGTGCTCTCACATTCTGCCTGGAGGGGCCATATAGAGAGTGGGACATTACAGGGTGGGGCCAGACTGCAATCTTCCAAGCGTTTTAGGAGGGGGACCTCACCTGTCTGATGTCAACACCTCTGGGTGCGGCCAGGTTGGAATGTGACGCTCCCAGCACTGGCCGCCCAAATAATTAATCTCATATGACTGACAGGTGGCAGGAGGCAGCATATAAGCTTGAGTGCTAGACTACAGAAGCACAAAGTACAACTAAATAAATAACTCTCCATCCACATTATAGGCCCATTCAACACTCTATTGACCATTTCAGGAAGATGTTGGAGCAGCAGTTTAAACATGTTCTTTCTACATTGAGTAAATAGTGTTCATGATTTCTGCTTTAGGATCTGCAGGAAATGACAAAGATCTCTTTTTTTTCAGTTATTAAAGATAATATAAACATTCAGTGAGGTTTTTTTTTTTTTTTTAGCATATCTATAAATACATACAATACTTTCCTAGTTCACTGAGCTTTTACAATGGTAGTTGTAATAATTGTAAGAGTAAACATTTTTTAAAAATGCAGATCTCTGAACGGTACGTTTAAACGATGTTTAACCTTTTCACAGTTGATCTTGAACACGAAATTCACGAAACGTTCACATGTTGAACGGTCACTTGTACACGTCGTTCAATTGTCTGAATGTTAAGTTGTGACTGTGTTTAAACACCGTTCTATAGGAACGAGAGACCCATATGTGGTCCCACAATGTCGTGTGAAAGGTATTGGCTTTTAGACATGTACCTCTATTGTGCTTCTCAAGACATGACACCAAAGTTACCATATGTAGTGTGTTATGCAAAAGTCTACCACGTAAAAATTTTTTACAAATGAGAATGTTAATAATGTTGATGGTAACATTTTCGAGTCACTTGATCCT
>BLSH010068827.1:437522-466027 GCA_018402905.1 Glandirana rugosa | reverse complement strand
GGGTGGTAAATAGATGGTGGGGGGTGTGTTATGTCACCTAGGCAGCGCTGTGGGCATTGCAAATCGCCCACAGCGCTGCAGCGTGTCCTCTCTCCCCCCTCTCTCCTCTCACACTGCACCGATCGGTGCGGAGAGGAGAGAGAAGCCGGCGGAAGCGCCGGCTTGTTTACATGTGATCGCGCCGTCATTTGACGGCGCGATCACGTGATGAAAGGCCGCGCACAGCGGCCATTCATCACGATCCGTGATCAGTCGGGTCCCCCGGACCCGACGGTCACGGATGTTCCCGTGTGCGCGCCCCAGGGGGCGCGCGGGAACCGCGATTCTGGGAGGACGTCAATAGACGTCCTCCCAGAATTAAGCAACCGCTCTGTAGACGTCATTTGTCTATAGAGCGGTTGTTAAGAGGTTAAATAGTATATCCAGGTGCAAGAAAAAGTATTTTATTATTTCTCTTGCCATGTTTGGGCATTTAAAGTGAACACAGCTTCAGCTTATTCACTAGTGATTATTTACTAGGCAAATAGCCCGCAAAGGGTCTCATATATGGGCGGCACAGTGGTGTAGTGGTTAGCACTTTCGCCGAGCAGTAAAAAGGTCGCAGGTTCGAATCCCGACCATGACACTACCTGCCTGGAGTTTGCACATTCTCCCTGTGCGGGTTTCCCCTGGATACTCCGGTTTCCTCCCACACTCCAAAGACATGCTGGTCGGTAAATTAGATCTTGTCTATATTGGCCCTAGTATGTGTATGTATGCATGTGAGTTAGGGACCTTAGATTTTAAGCTCCTTGAGGGTAAGGACTGATGTGAATGTACAATGTATATGTAAAGCGCTACATAAATTGACAGCGCTATATAAGTACATGAAATAAATAAATAATATATGAAAGTGTCTATGTAACTTATAGCAACCAGTTACTAGTTACCAGATACTCCTTCTTGGTGTATAAATGTTTTTATTGCTCCATCCCACAAAGTCATAGGATAAAAGTTGTATTATTAACCACTTGCCTACTGGGCACTTTCACCCCCTCCCTGATCAGGCCCATTTTCAGCTTTCACATGTGATTGATCCTTTACCTTGATATGTGATGACACAGCGATCACAGAGCGAGCCCGATGCCTGCTCTGGGGGCTCACGAGGGGGTGGGGTTCTGCAGGGACGTAAATAGACGCTCTCCCAGAACTAGACAACTGCGCTGTAGCTGTCTTTCAGCTATAACATGGTCGGCAAGTGGTTAACATCAGTAGACCTATATGGAAGTGGGTACCAATAAACAGCTTTGGCTAGGTTAGAATTTGATTGTTCCCCAAAATAAGGCAGGTTGTTTGCACAGTTTCCCTTATTTCATGAATATTCATGCTTGGGCAAGTGCGCAGGTTCATGAATTAAGCCGTTCAGCTTTAATAACTGTATGACATAGGCATTATTCTGAGGTTAAATTGTACTTGCACATATGACTACCATTTCATGCCTATTGATAGCTAAAGTAGAACTTTAAACATTTTGGTTTTGCTATGGACAATTTTTGTAAATACGGACAATTGGTTTAGGTGCTAGCCAACCATATAGTTAGGGTGAGGCCACACAGCAATTATTCAAGAGCCACACATACTGTATAAACCCATACATGAAATGTTACTTGGCATCCTAACTTACTGGTGATTCATATATGGGCTAGTTATCACCACAAACATTAAAAAAAAAACATATAAAACATAACTGTGTATCTTGACTGTAAAATACAAAGAAGCTATATTTCTAAAATGTAATATGCATACTACATGCTGAATCCAGTATGCTCATTACATAGAGTAATAAACTTTCTTTTGTGAACCATATATTTAATCTGCTGAACCATTGAAACACATCATTGGACTCATATTTGCCATTGTTTATCCAACTGTTTTTGCAGCTGGACATTGTCATATGTGGGATATGGTAAATCAGGAGGTATAGTTATAAAATGTCTAGCATCTAAATTTGGATTATGAGCATAGAATAGACAGATTTTAGAATGCAATATCCACCATGTGTGATATGACCCTGTTTTGTTTTTAGCTTTTTTTGGTAAATTATTTTCAGTCATTGATCATTTTATGTCTATTTGTTTCCAGTATTCTACTGATCTCAAGAAGCTGTACTGCCAGATTGCCAAAACCTGTCCAATTCAGATCAAGGTGATGACTCCTCCACCACAAGGAGCAGTTATACGAGCA
The DNA here is from genome assembly GCA_018402905.1 of Glandirana rugosa. NCBI lineage: Eukaryota > Metazoa > Chordata > Amphibia > Anura > Ranidae > Glandirana > Glandirana rugosa. The sequence continues at coordinate 463,804 of BLSH010068827.1, read as the reverse complement.
ATGCCAGTCTACAAAAAAGCAGAACATGTAACAGAAGTTGTGAAGCGATGCCCAAACCATGAGCTCAGCCGGGAATTTAATGAGGGTATGAACAAATCGTGTTATAGAATTAAAATCTGGTTCATGGGTTTAAACAGATCTTATTTAGAGAGCATATGTACACCGTAATTGATCCCTGTGAAGCACAGAGATCTATGTAAAACACAGTAATCCTTGGCAGCCAATCAGAAATCTTTTTGTGTGTTCTGACAATTATAAACATAGTAAAATGGAAATTTGCTGGTTTGTTTGGTTCCTGCACAAACAAAACACCTCTTTCTCAGTTTTTTTCCATCCCTAGAATAGATAATACATATCTTCCTGTGTTAAATGGAAAAGAAAATATTGGTGCCAGTGACAGCCTCATGCATGTCTCTAGGCAGCTTAAAGTGATTGTAAAGTCTATTTTTTTTTTTTTTTAAATAACAAACATGTCATACTTACCTCCTTTGTGCAGTTGGTTTTGCCCAGAGCAGCCTGGATCCTCTTCTTCTTGGGTCCCTCTTTGCAGCTCTTGGCCCCTTCTCCTATCGAGTGCCCCCTCAGCCAGCAGCTTGCTACAGGGGGCACCCGAGCCAAGTCAGAGCTCCATGTGTCCATTCAGACACAGAGCCCCTGCCCTGCCCCCTATCTCTCCTGATTGGCTGACTGACTTTGATTGACAGCCGCGGGAGCCAATGACTCCGCTGTTGTGCCTCAGCCAATCAGGAGGAGTGTCCTGGTTGGCTAAGACACTCGTGGACATCGCTGGAGAGAGAAGAGGCTCAGGTAAGTAATGGGGGGGGAGGGCTGGGGGGCTGCTACACACAGAAGGTTTTTTTATCTTAATGCATAGAATTCATTAAGATAAAAAAACCTTCTGCCTTTACAACTCCTTTAAACTAGACCCAGCAAATATTGTCTAAATTCAAGAGGCGTGTACATTCTTACTTGAATCTTCATGCACTTTGAGTATTTTTTCCAGATCAATGCATAAATCAAGTGTGAAAGCTTTCCTTTTTTGCAGGAGCTGCCTGCTTTCAAGACCAGTCAGACTGCTTTCTCACCTTGTGCACAATGACTGGTCTTGTATCCACCCCCGCCTACATGGGTTTCCTTGGCAAATGTTTAACATCTGCCTACTGCTGACAGATTTTTTAATCATATGATTTTGTTATATTTTAACCACTTAAGGACCGGAAGGATTTCCAGCTTTAGGACCGGAGCCCTTTTTGCGATTCGGCACTGCGTCACTTTAACTGAAAATTGCGCGGTCGTGCGATGTTGTACCCAAACGGAATTTGCGTCCTTCTTTTCCCACAAATAGAGCTTTCTTTTGGTGGTATTTGATCACCGCTGTGTCATTTCTGATCGCCGCTATAAACAAAAGAAGAGCGACAATTTTGCAAAAAAACTAAAATTTCTTACTTTTTGCTAAAATACAAATAAAAAAAAAATATATAAAAAAACATTTTTTTCATCGGTTTTGGCCGATTTATATTCTTCCTCATATTTGTGATAAAAAAAATCGCAATCGGCGTTTATTGATTGGTTTGCGCAAAAGTGGTCGCGTTTACGGATGATGAGAATTCATTTTTGGGGTTTTTATTTTTTTTTTATTTTTTACTAGTAATGGTGGCGATCTGCGATTTTTAGCAGTACTGCGATATTTGGGCGGACATGTCCGACCATTTTGACACTTTTTTGGGACCACTGGCATTTATACAGCGATCAGTGCTATAAAAATGCACTGATTACTGTGTAAATGCCATTGGCAGTGAAGGGGTTAACCTGCAGGGGGCGCTCTAAGGGTTAACTGTGTTCCCTGGGCGTGTTCTTACTGTGGGGGGACTGCCCTAGCTGGGAAAGGGAAGTGGTCACAGCCTCCGTGTAGAGGAAGGCTGTGATCACAGCCCTTCCCCCTCTCACAGAACGGAGGTCCGTGTTTACTTACACGGACCTCTGTTCTTTCACTCCGGGGGGGGCATCGCGGGTGGCCGGCGGAGATCGACTCTGCCGCACCCGCTCCCTGGCCCTCCCCGAACACAGTGAGCGCGGGTGCACCTCCGGCGGCGTGCCCGCGCTCACTAGGCGCGATCTTGCGGCAGCCATCATATGACGGCGATCCGCGTTATCGAACCACCTTGCCGCCGTCAGATGCCGATCGGCGGTCGGCAAGTGGTTAAGATATATATCTATTCTAGAAGAAACTATGTTTGACAGGCTTTAAAAAAAGAATTGCAGATCCTGCACTATAGCCTATGAAGGAAAAGGTATTTAAATAAGGAATGCAACTTTCAGCCATGAAAATTGTTTCAAGAATGCACAGTTTTCAGACTTTTCATCATAACAGATGTATCTACATATGAGTAGCTCTTACAGAAGTAAAAATCGAATTGGTGTTATTGCTTTCAGTGATTTATTTTCTTTGTCTGTAGGGCAAATAGCTCCCCCAAGCCATCTCATAAGAGTTGAAGGAAATAGCCATGCACAGTATGTGGAGGATCCAATCACTGGCAGACAGAGCGTTCTAGTACCATATGAACCCCCACAGGTCAGTGTAATCAGAATAATTTTTGGAAGTATCTATTTCTAAACTATGTATCTTGAAAAATATCAATGCAGTTACTATACTGTAACGGTAAATATAATACTTTATCTCCACAAAATTCTTTATAGGTTGGCACTGAGTTCACAACAATATTATACAACTTTATGTGCAACAGCAGCTGTGTTGGAGGAATGAATCGCAGACCGATATTGATCATAGTAACGCTAGAGACAAGAGAGTAAGTGAATTTGCTTTGTTTTGCTTGATCTTGTACATAAATCTTCTGCACAGTAAAAAACCACGTACAATACCCAACAGAAAACCAGCTATCTATTGTTTGTCGAAAAACATGTTTTTTGCTCTGCCCAACTTTGCTAGTACAGTTAAATTTTGTTCATTAACATAATTTATATTTATCATTACGGTATGTTATGCTGATTTGTTACTTACCATAATCTATAACAGCATCATTTTTTTTCAAAGTGGTCAAGTGCTTGGGCGCCGATGTTTTGAGGCTCGGATTTGTGCTTGTCCGGGAAGAGATCGTAAGGCCGATGAGGACAGCATCCGCAAACAGCAAGTCTCAGACAGTACAAAGAGTGGCGAAGGTATGAAACAATGTAAGTTACTGCAATATGGCTTGTAGCAGCAAACATTGTATTAGTATGTAATTAACAGGATACTAGATATGCGTTCCATATCTTGGGAGCAGAGATGTAAATTAAGTAGTAATTCAAACTGTTTTTTTGGAACATAAAAGAACTATTTAAAACAAGTAACATTGCAAATGTTGATGTTTCAGGTTTTAGACAGAGCACACATGGAATTCAGATGGCATCTATTAAAAAACGGCGGTCACCAGATGATGAAGTGTTGTACATACCTGTAAGTCAATACGTTGTATTTTATTTCTTAAATTATTGCTGGTACATCTCTGTGCAAATTTCCTAGCAAATGTATAGTTTATACATACGTGTATGCATTGGGTTGATTTACTAAAAGCAAATAGACTGTGCACTTTGCAAGTGCAATTGCACTCATTTTCCCCAGAGCTTAACAAAAGTGGTAAAGCTTTGCTAATTTCCATCATCCAATCATGGGCAAGCAAAAATGCTGTTTTTTTTTACTATCCTTGCACCTGATTGGGTATTCTTTACAAAGCCTAGCTTCACAACATTCACTAAGCTCTGGGTGCAACTGCACTTGCAAAGTGCACACTCTATTTCCCTTTAGTAAATCAAGCCCATTGAGTACTTCTAAGATAATACAGATCCCTTAAATTTTCTTTAATGAGACTTATGCCTCTAACAGCATTTTTCATTGTAGAATAAACTCTTAGGCACAGTAACCCTAAGCATTCAGAAGCCACTCAACTTAAATCAGAGCAGTACAAGATAGATTCGGATTGGTTAATATGGGTTACTGCTCTTAATTAGCACTTAAAACGAATACAAGCTTTATTTATAAAGTATATATATATATATATATATATATATACATACATACATACCTTACATAGGTGGCATTATTTATTAAAAAGTTAACTCTTTACACTCTTACACTCTTGTACACTAACCGGGAGCAATCAGTCAAAATTCATTCCTTTGATGTCACACGAGTACAAAATGAATTTTTAATGTTGTTGTACTTTTTTTTAACCACTTGCCGACCGTGCTATAGCCAAATGATGGCTACAGTGTGGCCGGCTAGTTCTTCTGGGAAGTCGTCATATGATGGCCTCCCGTGATCGCGTCCCCCGCACACCTGGTGCGGGGCAGCGCGCTCTGTGATCACAGTGTCTGGAAGACACTGCTGATCACAGATTGAGGTAAAGAGCCAATCAGCAACCATGTGATCAGCTGTTTCCAATCACAGCTGATTGAAGCCGGTTATCAGCACTACTTTCCTCATGCTGACAGCATAAGTAGAGGAGAAGAGGGCCGATAACCAGCTTCTCTAAAAGGGACATGTATACTGATAATCAGGGCACTGATTATCCAGTGTCCTGATTATCAGTGCAGTCCCAATAAGTGCCCATCAGTCCTGCCAATCAGTGCCCACCAGTGCTGCCAATAAGTGCCCATCAATACTGCCAATAAGTGCCCATTAGTGCCTCCTCATCAGTGTCACCTATCAGTGCCCATCAGTGCTGCCTATCAGTGCAGCCGCATTAGTGCCCACCAGTGCCCCTTCATCAGTGCCCATCAGTGCAGCCTATTAGTGCCCATCAATGCCCATCAGTTCTGCCTCATTAGTGCCCATCAGTGCCTATCAGTGCAGCCTATCAGTGCCCATCAGTGCAGTGTCATCAGCGCAGATCAGTGAAGGAGGAAAAATTACCTGTTTGCAAAATTTTATAACAAACTATAAAAACGTTTTTTTTTCAAAATTTTCGGTATTTATTTGTTGATTTAGCAAAAAATAAAAACCCCAGTGGTGGGCTGGAAGGGGGTGAATAGTCTCAGTAAGCAAGTGGTTAAATATGGTCCATTGCTGAAACAGGTAAACACTAAGAAGCCTCTCATCACTTTCATTTTTTTTTTTTTGTTATATGCAGGTAAAAGGCAGAGAAATATATGAAACCTTATTAAAAATCAAAGAGTCTCTTGAACTTATGCAGTACCTTCCCCAACACACGATTGAGACCTACAGGCAACAACAGCAACATCTATTGCAGAAACAGTGAGTATATTTATAATGCAGAAATAAATCAAATATATGTACATTTACAAATGTGACCTTTTTGTGCGTGCTGTTTAGTTTGCATACGCATGCATTATTTTGAATGACTTTTAATTTGCCCAAGTCTGAGTTTTTCATAACCCAAATTATTTATCTTGCTATTTTACTATAATTTATATGTTTTCACACTGCACAAACCATAAAAAACAATGTTTAACATTGTGAGATGTAATTTTAAGTTAATACTTAAACTCAAAATGTAGATAATAAAATCAAACAGTGCCAATGGTACTGTGTCATCTAAGCTGTGCCTGTCAATCAGAACAATTCTGATGTAGCAAGTTGTATTTCTCATAGTTTATATGCACAATTCAAAATCCCAACACCTTTGCTAAAAGTGAGGACTTTCTTTTGGCTGTCAATACTTCTATTTTTTTGTGTAACATATGCATAATATTCTATTTAGGAGCGGTCATTAATAAATTGCTTAGGGATAAGTACAACATTCCTTGTTCGCAGCCATTCATTTTCAAATTACCGTGGAAAACAAAAATGCAGAGCAGTCATAGGTAACATGCATCATTATGGAACCCATTTCCTAACAGACCAAAATGTAAATGAAACAACTTTTTTATTTAGTATAATCCTATTCCCTTGTGTATATATTCAGATGAGGATTAGCCTGTTCCATACAGGGAATGGCTTTATAGTAGAAGTGTAGTATCTTAGTTCATTTGTCATCATATGTGGTCCATAATCTCATAAACATTGTTTTTTAGTTATGTTAAGAATAGCTGTGCCCCTTTCTTAATAATGCATATGCATTAGGCTGCGTTCACACAGGAGCAATCTGACTGGCACGGCTTTGCTAGGTGACTTACAAAGCAACTTCAGCTTGACTTTGGGCGACTTACAACGCGACTCCATGCCAGGTGACTTTGCCTGTGGCCAATCAGAGTAGGAAGGGGGGGGGGGGGGTTGCCTTGGTAAATTCTTTTATTTTTCATGTAAGTTGCTTCAATATAGATGGGGGATCCGACTTGGGCTTCTATTGAATTCTATGGGCACAAGTTGGATAGAAGTCACCTTGAAGTTGTGCAGGAACCTTTTATGCAGTTGGAGCGACTTCAGTAGTGTAAATTAAGATGGCTCTGATTCACTTCAATGGGATTTCAGATGTCAAGAGACTTGGGGCGACTTGAGGTGACTCAAGTCGGAGCGCAAGTCACCCCTGTGTGAACTGGCTCTCAGTGTGATCAAACCAACAAATAATGTATAACCTTTTTGAGCAATAGGTTGCTCTTTTTACAGAATGGGGTTTGGTTTACTCCTGCCTTCTTATATTTATAGGTGACTAAAAATGACCCAGCTAGCCATCACTCTGTTAGCCACTGAACAGCCATAAAACTAAACAGAGGCTCTAACTACTGGCCATTCATCGCTGTATTCTACATTTAAAAAACATTGGGGTTGAATTACTAAAGCTGGACAATGCAAAATCTGCTGCAGCTCTGCATAGCAACTTATCAGCTTCTAACTTCAGCTTGTTCAATTAAGCTTTGACAATAAAACATGGGAGCTGATTGGTTTCTATGTAGAGTTGCGCCAGATTTTGCACTCTCCAGTTTTAGTAATTAGTTTAATAAGTACATGCACTTGTTTTGTTATTTCCCTTACATAAAACAAAATTTGTACAGTAGTTAAACAATAGATTGCTCATAACCTCAAATTAAGGCTGTAGAGTTGATTCCAATGCCAGTTATCAAAAGAAAGGTAACAGTAGCAGAAAACAAAATTATGAATGCATTCAATCGCATATTAATAGGCAATTTGGGGTCATTCAATAAAGAGACTCTGTTACCTACTTGAGTTTGCACACTTGGACACTTAGCGCTATTTAGACAATGTATTATATTTCTGAATTTGGACTAATGTTACAATACAATGCTTTAAATCATCCAGGCATAGAGTATTAGAGAAAAACCCTATGCAGGCTCTTTACAGATGATAGGTTACTTTCTGCAAAAGGCAAAAAGCGACTGATGGTTATTTGGCAATGGCATCATGAGTTTAAAAGATGAAATCAAATTCTTCATTCTTCTCAGCCTGATCGATAATGTCATAATCCTGTTTCACATGGAGAAGATTCAATTTAAGGCACTACAAAGAAAAATGCTGCAGTAACTCATCAAATCATCCAAACAGATTCCATTTAACTGCAGTCAGATCAATAAAAAATGAAAACCTAATTAACCCTTACTGCACTTTAATCTCTAACTTATTAAAGTGAGCTCCACCCAAAATGGGAAGCTCCTCTTGTTTGCTTACTCCCCCCCTCCATTGCCAAATTTGGCATCTTTCAGGGGGGGAGGGGAGAGCGGGTACCTGTTTTTGACAGGTACCTGTCCCCACTTCCAGGTGACCTCGCCGCAGCTGGGTCCCCCCTGCTGCTGAGCCATTCACATAATGCAGCGTGCTTTGCGCAGTAGGGAATCGGCTGTGAAGCCGCAAGGCTTCACTGCCAGTTTCCCATACAAGTAATGGCAGCCGCAGCACCCGAGAGTCAATTGAAAGAGAGAGAGATTCTCTGTGCGGTGTAAAAAATGATTAGCTTCCATTGTACATGGTTTGTAGAAATATTGCCTACCCTTTCACGGTTGACATTACTGTGCATATAATACTTCTTTCTTCCTCTTTCATGTTTTCCATTTTGCATGTCGGATTTCTTTTAATGCATTTCGTTTGTTTTTTCTCACTAACCCCCACCTCTATGATCACAGTGTGACTGCTCAAATTTCAGCTCACCCACAAAGATAAAAAAAAAACTACATTACTTAATGTACCAATAAAGCATTGGTTCATTGTTTCTTTATCTGCAAAGTTTCCTGTGTATTATAGTTTATATACTCACATGTATCAGTATCATCATGTATGTACTGTATTCAGTACTTGACAGTTTATAGTAAATGTTTTGTATGACACTGTATTAAATACTGTGAGGGAAAAGGCCAGTTCCTTTTCTAAGTTTAGTAATTAGGAATTCAACAAAATCCCCCATAAAAGGACCCATATCTTCACAGTATTTAGTAGTGTGAGATATTTACAGATGTACTACCTTTATTATGCACCCAACAGAAACCTGCATATGTAATAGTAGACCTTTTGAAAATAGTAGACACAAAGTTATTATTTGGTTAGTTTGAAATTCACTACAACTATCACTTTTAAATTGACTTTAAATCTCTTATAGATATAAAAAAATACACAAAACTGGGTTTTTGTTTATCAGGAGACTTCACACCTAATTTCTTGGGTGGCCCTAAAATTATATGTAAATCCAATTGTTTTTCTTTTTTTTTTGCTTTTGAATAGCATAGTGATAATGATTAGGAGCCCCTTTTGCAATGTGTCACTTGGAGAGTGTTTTCTTCACTTCTTGTCCTGTAAATTCAACAGGAACATAGACAGCAGTATAAACTTGACAGGGATTTTAAGCCCTTACCACACAGAAAGGTTTTGGCTTTAGATAAAACACTTTAATAAGTGATGTTTATGGCCTATTTAATTTTTTTAGGTCTAACCTACCATTCACTGGCCTATGTGTACAGATTTGGTAAAGAAGAGACCAGCCAGATGAATTCTAAGTTTGGTCAGGTGTGATAGTCTTTCCATTTATAGTCACGGTTAGCCTGATAAATATTTGAAGAGAAAACAGTAGGGTGCATTCATCTCTCTGTGTTTGTAATGCTGTACATCATAATCTGGTAAAGATAAAAGAGAATATGAAATTTTGATCAGTCAGGTAATAGAGATAACGCTAATAAAGGATTACAAGTGTCCCAAACTATGGAAAAGTCTGCTTTCTGTACTATTATGCTTGACTTGTTATTTTAAATTTAAGGCATTTAGATTGTTTTGTTGCTGGAGATATATCAAGATGGAAATTCATAGGAAGCATTAGATTTCATTCTACTTAGAGCATGTCGTTTGCTCTGCACTCATTCAATTGGCTTGAATTTCAGGAAATTACAGAGCTGGCACGTGTTGTAATCCCAACATTGTAAGCCTTTGTTTTTAGACCTACGTGGTACACTTGCTCTTTCACGTCCAGATTCTCAGAAAGGCAATATTGTATGATTATTTGTTCTATGTGTGCCAAATTTCTCACAATAAGGGCCAGATTTAGAAATCTTGTACTCCTGGCCAGCACCGTGTAGAACAGTTTACTTGTTTTGTCCTTAATTCACTTCTGAATGTAAAGCTTTTGCCTCATTCCATAAACATTTTTGGGCCTCTCCTATAATTACAGGGGAAAGAAAAGTTGCTTTATTATCTAAAGCAACCAGTCAGAGTCTTTTTTCCATTTTCTAATCTACACTAAAAATAACATCTAGAATTTGATTGGCTGTACAAATTTCAGTGTCATATAGCCTGCCTAAAGAACCTACTAAATTCTCACTATAGTGTTATATAGAAAATGTTTTCAGTCTGTTAAAAATCCTTCTATGTTTTCCTCATTCCATCATTTCATCACACTGTGGTCATAGTGGTGTCACTGCATCTTTCAACTCTTCATGGTCATCAGCTCTTGTTCTTTTCTTCTCTGGTTTCTTCTCTACAGGCTCCTAACGGCCTGTTTCCGGAATGAACTCATGGATCCCCGGGCAGATCTTCTGAAAGACAAAGATTCTTTCCCAAAACACTCCACATTCTCTCACCTCCCAATGTATCCATGAACTATGTATGCACTTTCTAACTGCCCTACTCTTCCCCACAATTTAAAAAGAAGGAACTTTAAAAAAAGGACTTTTTCTGGGGAATCATTCTTCATTGTAAGGGGAATGGTGCTTTTCCATAGTGAAAAAGTAGATTTGAACTGTTTCTGCAATATTGACTAATAGATGGATTTAAAGAGAAGAATGCTCCAAGACATAGTCTGAAATGCTGCAAAATTGTGCTGTCATTATCATGTATGTCTTCAGCCTTTGTGTTTAAAATGTACGAGGGTTCTTCAAATGGTTTCCACGCTTTTTTCCCTCACCGTTTCCAACAAAAATGGAAAAGTGCGGAAACTTTTTGAAGACCCCTTCTGTTAGGTAACACTGAGCTACAGATAGGGACATTTTAGGCAGGGTTCATTTGAATAAGAATTAATAAAACAATACTTTAGAGCACTCTGTTTGAAATAAGCACTTTGTGTGTTACTCTGGTTTCTAGCAGAGCTTATTGCATTAGATCCTAAATAAAATATCCCTTGTGTAAATATGCAATATAAGGGTCTGGTTTTAAAGTGAGAGTTTTACATTCCTACAATATCTATTTCCTTAGGCCTTTTTTAAATCAAAGTATTGTTAGTAGCATATACACCACAGGAATCATTTAAAATCGGACCACTACTAAAAGGTAGTGCAAGTACAATGATACTAAGGAAAGTACTCTAGCTCTTTACAACCAGTTTATTGATGCCCTTACTGGTATAATATGAAATCCTGTTGGTTTCTAAGAGTTACTGGACTTCTCTTTACTTGAATGCAACTGTCTAAGAAATTCAGGATACTTGCAATGGTAGTGAACAGTTGCACAAGGCTAAATAATGTAACTCATACCTGCCTTAGTACACAACCCTGTTGCCAACAGGGGATTGTCAACAGTTGCCATTCTACTGAATTGTCACACATTGATTTGCCTATAGTGAATTTTCATGTGCAGTACTCTGATGTAAAGTGGCTCTCAGTGATGCCTTTGTAGGAGAACTGTTAAAATAGCACATTTTACAAGTTCATGAAATTATATATTTAGCCTTTTGTTCTATGGTGAATGTAACTTTTGTGTAGCATTCTATAAAGGGACTCAAGTGTTCATTTGCCATTTTAACAGTTTATATGTCTTTTCGCTTCTGCTTGTTGGTGGCAATTACTTGTCTGGTTTATGTAATATATGTTGTGCCATATTTTGAGCTGGTCTCAAATGTTAAACATATATTTTTTTATAATATTTTTGTGTATTGTAATAAGAATGTTGTATATTAGGAAGAGGCTTTTTCCTAGCTGTTCAAGCTTATGAATGCTGGTCATATAAGATATGTACTGCTGGACAGATCTAAATAAAAATGTGTGTTGCATTTATTTCAGACAATGTTAACATATTGTCTGAATCCCTTATGTTAAGTCAAATTTTAGGAGGAATAAGTAAAACAAGTAAATGTTTGTTTTTTTTTGCTTAAAACCAGTCTCAGAACATGTTATACCTACAAATCTCTACCTAAAAGGGCCAGTCCACCAAACACTTATAATTCAAGCATATAGCTGGTTACAAATATATTTATTTATTTAGTGGCTTATTTTAGCTTGTGTCAAATGGCTCCTATGAGCAAGCTTTTAGCTGATGTTGCTGGCTTAGTTATCTAGTCACCTTAGTCCTGTAACATAACATACACTAAATAAAATCCCGTGCTGAGAGTGGGATTTTTTACAGCCGGTAGGTAGACCAAGGAATGCATAGTACCTTTACAGGTTGGTAATTCCACCTTGTGGAATGCAATGAAAATGAATTTGTCTTGAATAGCCACCTTTGCCATCTATTTTGCTTTTGGCTACTGTGTTGAATAAGCCATAGAAGAAGAATAATATAACCTCTACTATCTTCTACTATCAAACCAGTATGTACATATGTTGGAAGTTTAGTTTTTGTGTAAGCAAGTGGCATGCTTGCTCAACAGTAAATTATGAGAACTGCAGATTATTGTTCAGTAACTCATACCAACAGTCAGATATCAGCTTTAAATGGTTTAGTGTGGTTAGAATACTCAGTGCAAAATATCCTATTGCTATGAATAATGGAAAGATATTACTTTTTACAATATTATTAATATTGCTAGTTGCAATATTATTAAAGCCTAGGCGCATTCAAAATAAAAAAAACCCAGAAAAATAAGCACAATGGAAAAAACTTACAGTGGGTAGGACATGTCCTTTGTGCTGTTGCCTCTTCTTTTAGATGAAATCATCTTCCGTCCATAACCCCCCATGAAGGAGACAGGCCTATCAATTATCCACCTTGCTTCATAAATCATGTTTAATTCATAAAAACTGTCGTACAGCTTCTATGAAAAGACTGGTTCGATGTAAAGGCCAAGCGTAGTCAGGCTCTTGATTAGAGCCTGTGGGGTTGATTTACTAAAACTGGAGCGTGCAAAATCTGGTGCAGCTCTGCATAGAAACCAATCAGCTTCCAGGCTCCTCTGTCAAAGTTTAACTGAACAAGCTGAAGTTAGAAGCTGATTGGCAACCATGCAAAACTGCACCAGATTTTGCTCTCTTCAGTTTTAGTAAATCTACCCTTGTGATGTAAATCTGTAAAGATAAACGTATGGAATCTTCCATTACTTACCTGGTTTAAAATTAGCAGATTTGGGGCTTTAGTCTGTTGCTGATCTTGGTCTAACTACTGAGTTAGTCATTGGTCTGTAAGATGCATGCAGCCAGTGAATTCTAAAAAGTTTGAACTCCTGTTCTACATATCTGTTCAGGGTCGGTGACACATTAGAGTGTAAATTGGGGATCAGGATTACAGCTCCACTGCCTGAACACAGTACATGTGTATTTGCAGATTCCATTTCTCTGTCCTCATAGAGTCACTTAACTTAAGGTTATTGTGTTCCATGATATACCTGTCTGTAATAATAATGTGTCAAGATACTTGTGGTATCAAAAATGCTTGACTGTAACATGCCAAGTGTATTCATACCAATGTTGTGCTTTCTTCCATTTGTCATGCTAATAACGTAACAGATAACTCTGCTAATCTTTGAAATTCTGACATAAAATGTAGTGTTGAATAAAAAAGCAGGAAAATATTAATGCTGTTTGGTCAACTTCCACTGGGTTTCCCCTTGGCATCCTCTTGAAGTGCTTTTTTCGAGTGGCTGCATGTTCCTAAATGCCAATAAATATTTATGCTAGCTTATCTTGGACATCGGATGTGTTTTTGTTCCATTTCCTGTTCTTTGTATTTAACTCTGATCATGAGTTCACTAAGACAAAAACATCACTGTAGCTTTTGTAGCTTCAGTAGACTTGCATCATTATCAACAGAAAAGCTTTCAAGCCTGTCACTTGATAGGCAGCAGTATGTATATACAGATTCTCGGGCAAGTCTTTCTCAAAATGATATGATAAAGGAAGTCTATTGAGGTTGTCAGAGAATTTGCTCTGAACTGCAGTCCATCAAACATACAATCCTTATATAGACAGTAGGCTGAAAACTGCTCTTTGGATTTCACACATAAAAAACCTACTGTTGCTCACATAGTAAATTTATTTTAGGCACTGTTCACACACTCATTAAAAATTCAATGTTGTACCGCACCCTCCCTGCCCCGTCCCCTTTCCAACATAGACACTTAAGCCTCGTACACACGGTGCGACGGTCGTACAACCAGACGTCCAAAATCGTATGTTGGCTGTTGTGTCTCGTGTACTGACGTGAACTAAGCGATCGTACGACCAAGCCTAACGTGGTGATGTACTACGAGAATATAAAGAGGAAGTTCAGGTGAATGTGATTTGTGAATTAGAAACGTAGGTTTACACGAACGGACACTTCCGGGCATTCCTGACTTCTGAGCATGCGTGTTTTGCACGTACATCTTTGTTGGCCCAACTTCTCTGTACACACGGTACAACAGTCATACAACCGCTTGTACAACAAAAGTTTTCTAGTCTTCTTATCCAACTTCTGTTGTATGACCGTCGCACATCGGCTGTTCTAATCGCGCGTACTAACGGTCGGATGATCGTACAACAAGCTGTTGTAAGACCGTTGTTGTACAACCGTTGTACCATGTGTATGGGCCTTTACCCACAGACACGCAATCTGTCATCTAAAGACAGATCATGTTCCCACTGCAGAATCCAAGACCTGAAATATACTGTATAATAATATAATCCATAATGTGTTTGCAGGGAAGTGTTGCTGCAACTCATTCAGCCAATTTGTAAAGCATTCCTCTTCTGGCTTGGGAAATGGGAAGTGGGGTGCTCATTTTATCTCACAAATTGTTTCCAAAGAGTAGACAACTCTTTTGAAAAATGCTAATGAACTTCCCAAGATTTACTATTTAAAGTGCAGTGGAAATTGAATCTATCTTTATTATAATATACAGATTAAAACCTTTTATACCTCCTAAAGTATTTACAGTATATCTGTATTGCCATTGTCTTATCTATTTGTGTAAATGCTTCCAGTTAGTCTTTAATGTGCAGCTGATAAAAATACACTTGCTGGTTTTTTGTACACAGTAAGCATAGTTGAAGGCAAAACATCAGAAAAAAAGATCTTTATTTTGAAAAAAAAAAAATTGTTATTTTCAGCTAAAAGCCAATAATGTTTGAAAATTATGGCCACACGGTGAGAAATCTCTTTCCTTGTATTAAAGCTTTGTGAATCAAGCCTAGTGCATTCTTTTCAAGAACTAAAAAAAATAGAGAAATAAAGTTAATGTGGCGAACTTGCCTTTATGGGCAGATTTCTTGTTTAATTCCCCAGAAAAAGTGATAACCTGATGTTAAATGATTGGTCATTATGGGCAAGCTCTCTGCTTTGATTTTTTTTTATAATTTTATCTATTATCAATAGAATATAGTTTACAAGTCAGATGTACTCCTTAAATCAACAATACGTGAAGCAACCCTGGAGGAACAAGCACTCCAAATTCGGAACACACCATTTTGTATTCTCCCAGCTAATCAAAATAGCAGTGAATTTCTACTGAAATCCGAGGTGTGAAACTGAATCTCAAGGCCTCGCAGTCTGTGCCTCAGGATGTATGCTCATTGCCTCCTCCACTTGGCTTGCTGCCATTTACCTGGAGGGCAGTGAATGATCCTATCTCTTCACATACCTGCCCGGAAGATGTGTGTGCTGATACTGGAATGATGGAAACAGAAAAATATCGCTTCTTCCTCATAGCAGTTTTAAAGTGGTAATTCTGGACCTTTCCAGATTTTCATGTAGATGGAAAGAAAAACTTATAGTTAAAAAAAACAATATAGAACCTTACTTCAAAGCACGTTACAGAGTTGCAGCCTATACACAGCAAACAACCTTAAAAACATGTTTTTGAATAAACAGAAAATAATTAAAAAGGTAGTCATAAATGACACCTATATTTTTTTTCATAATAATACTTTTACTGTCCCAAATATCGTTTTTTTTCTATTTTTTTTTACATAAAAGCATATTTAGCTTTGTCTTAGTTTGCCCATCTTTACAGAAGTTTCAAACACAGATTATTAAGCTAAAGGAAACTCCAGTCCAGTAAGGCCATTCTGAATAATGTATGTCAATGTATATGCATTTTTAAAAGTGCCAATGTATTTATTTCTAGTGTGTTACTAACCCTCAGATGGGTTGTATCTTTGCAGATCTTCAATACAAAGTCAGCCTTCCTTTGGATCAGTCTCTCCTCCCCTCAGCAAGATGAATAGCATGAACAAGCTACCTTCTGTCAGCCAGCTGATGAACCCACAACAGAGAAATTCTCTTACTCCAAATGCCATGTCTGATGGAATGGGGTCAAACAGTAAGTATACCTTTAGCCCATGTCTTATGTTTACTGACATATGAGAAGTGTATTTATACCTGAATCTAAGTTGGGTTTCATCTCTTAAATGAGACATGCAGCCATATCTATTAAACAATGCAGACATCATTTCATTGAAGTCACTCTGGTAAAAACAGATTTGTATTGGGATGCTTCAACTTTCACTTACTGCTTTGGTTATTGCTGCTTTCTTTAATAAACTGGGTGAACCCAAATAAGATTAGCATAAATGTATTTTACAGTGCCTTGAAAAAGTATTCATACCCCTTGACATTTTCAACACTTTGTCCTGTTACAACCAAAAACATAAATGCATTTTATTTGGGCTCTTATGTGATAGACCAGCACAAAGTGGCACATAATTGTGAAGTGGAAGGAACATTATACATTTTCAATTTTTTTTACAAATAAATATCTGAAAATTGTGACGTGCATTTGTATTCAGCTCCCTTTACTCTGATAGCCCCAACTAAAATCTAGTGGAACTAACTGCCTTCAGAAGTCATTTAATTAGTATATAGAGTTCATCTGTGTGTAATTTAATCTCAGTATAAATACAGCTTAGTGAACAAACAGCATCATGAAGGCCAAGGAATATACCAGACAGGTCAGGGATACCTTGATGAAAATGGAAAGAGTATGGCACAGCTGCAAACCTACCGAGACTTGGCCATCTACCTAAACTGACAGGCCGGGCAAGGAGCGTATTAATCAGAGAAGCAGCCCATGGTAACTCTGGAGGAGCTGCAGAGATCCACAGCTCAAGTGGGAGAATCTGTCCACAGGACAACTATCAGTCGTCCACTCCACAAATCTGGCCTTTATAAAAGAGTGGCAAGAAGAAAGCCATGAGAGAAAAAAAGCCAAAAGAAGTTTTGTTTGCAGTTTGCGAGAAGCCATGTGAGGAACACAGAAAACATTTGGAAGAAGGTGCTCTGGTCAGATGAGACCAAAATTTTACTTTTTGGCCTAAAAGCAAAATGCTATGTGTGGTAGAAAACTAACTCATTTTCCTTCCACGCCTCAGTTATGTGCCACTTTGTGTTGGTCTATCACATAAAATCCCAATAAAATACATTTACATTTTTTGGTTGTAACATGAAAAAATGTGGAAAATGTCAAAGGGTATGAATACTTTTTCAAGGAACGGTAAATAATTTTAGGAATCCAGTAGAAATTCGAGATGGTATGACATTTTTATTCAGGTTATTGTATAACCTTGCCAGATTTTGAATTGAAATTACTTAAAGCAGAAGTAAATTTCAATACATTTTATCTTTCATGAAAGCTCACTTTAAAAGCAATTTATTCACTGGGGTCACAATAAAAAAAAGAGGTTTTCTTTAAACATTAAAGAGTACAGCCCATGCAGCTATACCTGCATCCTTCTATGCTGGAGTCTGATTTTCCGTTTGCCAGGGTGATGTGACATCCTCTAGCAAATAGTACCTTGGCAACACTGACATTGAAGTGCAGCTTGGGTCTCTTCAGTTGGTAGGCACAGGATTTAACAAGATTCTGATGCTGAATTTACTTGCACTATGCAGTTTTCAGCTTTAGCAGTATCAACATGGAAAATAAATGGCAGATGAATAAGTATCCCCCTCCAGCAGGAGAGATCAGTTTTCACATTTATGAATTTTCTGTGTTTTGCAATCATGGCTGAAGACAGAAAGCTCATGATTCTGAATAGATGTAAGATAAGTATTAGAGACATATGAATCTTGACTTATGGCATAGAGTAAGCATTTGTCAGGTGTGCAGCTATCCTATAAAGGCAGATGTACATGGATTACATCCATAACATTGTCACGTTGCACATTCTCTCTTCAAGCAGGCAACAAACCATTTTCTTGCAGTGCTTGGGTTTCCTCTTCATTTCAAATACTTTGGCTGCAGTTGGTTAGCTTTTCCACAGTTCCCAGAAGTTGTAAGCCTTTAATTGTTTCTGGTCTTAAGACTGCAAAATATAAAGAATGCAACTGAAGCAAAATATAAAATAGCTGATATGTGTTTGAGCAGTATCCCCTGACATTATCTGAAACAAATTAATAAATGTCTCCTTATCAATTTTTCTTGTATATTCCATCCAGCCATAGAAACTACAGATAGATCCTTAGATTGCTGTGGGAAGCATATACAGTATACTGTAGTATAAAATGATTTTAACAATTGTGGATCTGTAATTACACCATTTTAGAAGTAGTTTATTCTATCTATATGCCCCTCAAAACATCACTGGTTGGACATACTTGGAATCATAATAGGGCCCTGGAATTAAACATTATTCTTGTCATACTCAGTTCAATTTAGATTAATGTATTTTTGGGAACACTTTAAAACCTAAAAGACTCCAAACAATTACAAGATCATTTGGAACCCAAACACAAGTGAATCACTTTTTTTATTTAGATTATTATAGATGGACTAGTGTATGTATGATATATAGCTTTATTTGCCACCTTTGTTTTCTCTTGTTAACAGTTCCTATGATGGGGGGACACATGTCAATGCCTGGTGATCTTAGTGGGCTCAGCCCTCCTCAGACATTACCTCCTTCCCTTTCTATGGCTTCCACATCACACTGTACGCCGCCTCCACCATACCCCACAGACTGCAGCATTGCCAGGTAAGAATGCAAAGTAATGACAACCCCATCAACATATCTAAATACATCCATGTCTCAACTTTATCTGCAGAAGACTAAAACTCTTTCTTTTGTTAAGATAGAAATGTTATTATGGGACAAAAATTCATTTCTAGTAAAAAAAAACTAATGATTTAAATAATGACGGGCATAATTTTGCAATTGTAAAAAATATGTGTTCATTGTAATATCAATTGTTCAAAGAAAAGTCCACACATGACATACTTGAGTTGTGGTAGGATGCTGGCCAGTGGACCAAATACCACCTGTTTATAATGTAGTGGGGAAAATTGTCTGCTGGAAAATGGGACAAATATAATTAATCAAAAATAAAAGTGTCTAATAAAAACAATCTGTAACTAGCCCACAGCAACCCATCAAACTCATATTCGGTTTTTGCTTTTGTCATCTCTGATGCAGTTTGATTGGTGGTTGTAGGGAAACTCACTGGTTGTTAATTATGACACCTTAAACTTGGGTCATTGGCAATTGGCAGTGGTTTGTTAAATGGCATAGTAAGTGAGCAACGTGGACATCAAGTTATAAACATCATAAAATCTTCATATTTTCCTTTAAAGTTGTGAAATGTTGGATAAACTTGAATATTTCCCAATCAGTTTCAGACCATTTCATTGTAAACTGAAGGAATAATCACAGTTTACCCGTCTCTGTGTATCTATGCATTGGGTTTTGATAGTGTTTTTTTCAGTTTAGTTAAATTATTAAAACTACTCAGAGGTGGTCATTTATTAAAAAGTGATTTTCACTCTTGACAAAATGAACCTATGTTTCAAACATCCAGCCATGTTCAAAAAGATTGCATTTTCTGGAATCCCCCTGCTCATGATTGGGTGTTTGAAAGGACGGTTCAGTTTACCAAGAATGGAAATAACTCCTTTAGTAAATCATCCCCATTTTATGTGTAAATAGAAAGTAAATCCTCCTAGTGTATGGTTCTTGTTGTAGGTTGTTGTGGCTACCCCACAATGAACACTTTCTGCTAATTATATTAGTAGGCATTGTTGTGTATTAACAGTCTGCATGTCCCACATGAGCATAGCATGGTTGTTTTGTAACTCTTCTCAAGTGCCTTCTGCATCTTTTGTTGCTCATTATCTAAACCAAATCAGACTATCTGAAAAGTAAGGGGTTGTATTTTGCACCCCCCTTACAGTCACCTGGGCTTGGATTCATCCCCCACCCCTAATCAATTTGTGCATGCGTATGGACAAGTAAAAGAAAGACGTGAGGTGAGATAACACTAGTTTTACCTCTACAACCACAGTCATTTGCTAGTGTCTGTTTAAACACACCTGTGGCTAATATGGCTCGGTTTGGGGCACTTTATGCTAGAATAGTGCAGATGGGCAAATTATTTTTAATGTCAGAAATGCCCAACCACTTTGCCACTCTTAGCTGTGCTGCTTGCTTGATCAAACGCTATACCCCTTTGCCATTCTTGAAATGTCTCTCCTGTCAAACTCTTCTATACGTGTGTCTAATCATTTTAAAAAGCAGGACTTCTGTTTCTGTTATTGATAATTATACAAGGTGTAAATTGTTATCATAGCTAAATGTTCTGCAGGCTGGTTGTGGCAAAAAATGTGGCCTTACAATCCTAAACATTGTGCATAATCCAAAAAATTGATTCTTGCTCTAATATTGATGTTAGCAACTAAACTTCTAAGCTTCCCCAGCCTTCAGTTTGGAAAAGATTCAGAAAGCACCCAGCTAATAATGAATTGTCTTATTTCTTATATTAGAAAACTCATCCAAATAATATTTATGTTTTTATTATTTCAGCAATTATGTATGCATTAAATGTCTCTCTCTTACTCTCTCTTGTCTAGTTTTTTAGCGAGATTGGGATGTTCATCTTGTCTGGACTTTTTCACTACCCAGGGCCTGAGCAGCATTTATCAGATTGAACATTACTCCATGGAGGTGCGTATTTAAACAGTCAACTTTCAAATGAATGGAGGAATGGATAAATTTGAAGGGCTTATTCTTTTGATGTCCACTTTATCATATAATTTGCCATCTCACATTGCATGCTGTAATTTATAAACTGATATACAGTATATAATACAACATGATGGGTGGCACAGTAGTGTAGTGGATAGCACTTTCACCTAGCAGCAAAAGGGTCGCTGGTTTGAATCCCAACCACGACACTACCTGCCTGGAGTTTGCATATTTTCCATGTTCCTGCATGGGTTTCCTCCAGGTACTCCGGTTTCCTCCCACACTCCAAAGAAATGCTGGAAAATTAATTGGAACCTGTCTAAATTGGCCCTAGTATATGTAAGAATGTGAGTTAGGGACCTTAGATTGTAAACTCCTTGAGGGTAGGGACTGATGTGAATGTACAATATATATGTAAAGCGCTGCGTAAATTGACAGCGCTATATAAGTACCTGAAATAAATAAAATTATGGTCCACATTGTGCTACCAAATGGGTAGCACTAAAACAAAGGTCTACTTTTGGTTGTAAATGGAAATCCACTGTACTTAATGCAATCTCATTTGACTCAGCATATGTATATTAAATCTAATATGATGTTCAATTGAATAAGATTAATAGGATTCCCTGTAATACTGGACTGCAATTATTGTAACACGTGAATCCATGCAAATGTGTTTTCATGCATACTGTTGTAAGGCTCAGACTTGTGCATTTTGTTTCTGTGGACCAGCATGACAGCTTAATATATTTCTTATGTAAAAGGCAGCTTAGATATAGCCAGTCTTTACACAGCTGAAAACAATAATTCATAGCAAACAATTAGATAATTCCCTTCAATCAGTCAAAGGATGAATGTCCTTTGGATTTTCACTCTGTAAATTGCTAAGTCAACGTTTAACCACATGCTGACTTTGTTTTATGTAATTAAAGGACTTGATCAATATGAAGATCCCTGACCAGTTTCGACATGCAATCTGGAAAGGTTTACTTGAACACAGACAGATCCATGACTTCTCCTCTCCCCATTTGCTAAGGACAGCCAACAATGCTTCTTCTGTCAGTGTGGGTGCTAATGAGTCTCGCGGAGAAAGGGTGATTGACGCAGTGCGTTTCACACTTCGCCAGACCATCTCCTTCCCTCCACGAGATGACTGGAATGATTTCAATTTCGATATGGACACCCGCAGGAATAAGCAGCAACGCATAAAAGAGGAGGGGGAATGACTACCTTCTTACTGCTTCTATGAGATGTAATATTGTTTTATAGGACCAACGTCATGTTCTTGAGCTTCTTCACCATCCCTTATCCCATACTGTTGTATTTATGTGTATATAGATATACATATATATATATA
This sequence comes from Glandirana rugosa, assembly GCA_018402905.1. NCBI lineage: Eukaryota > Metazoa > Chordata > Amphibia > Anura > Ranidae > Glandirana > Glandirana rugosa. Next base: position 441,981 of record BLSH010068827.1, on the reverse strand, counting down.
TATATATGTGAAGTGGAACAGAGGATAAAGTCAAATGTAACAAACTATGCAAAATAGAAAGAACAACTGAGTTGCTGAAGAGTGATGGTGGACCTTCATTATCTTAGGTCTCTTTTAGCATTCTATTGCACAGTGCCAATCAGTACTGTAGATGATGAAGGGTCTGGGGGAAGCTCCGAAAATTACTTGCTTTGCCATTTACCAAATGCCAGGTGTAGCTCTTGTTTAAATAACTAAACAAATCCGTTATTTATCATTACTGGAGATTACATTTCATTTAACATTTTTTTTTTTTGAGAAGGTGTATTTTTAGATTTTTTGGGGTATATTTTTCTGCTTGGTTCACTACATGTTGGCCTACATTGTTATACACAATATACCAGTTATTCTGTATCTCTCCACTCCTTTACCCCATCTACCAGTTGTTCTGTAGATCTCCACTCTTTACCCAATATACCACTTGTTCTGTACTAACTGATTATAAGGAAGGAAATGGCCATTATCATGGGCTATGTTGCAGTTCAGTTAGTACAAATAATAATGATATTAGCTGACTCATTCCATTAAATATATTGCACTTATTATTTGTATGTTTATTGCTTGACATTTGTTAAAAAAAAAAAAAAAACGTTTATCCAGGTGTACAGTTGTAGAGTATAGTCCCCTTGGATTAAGATGAACATATTTAGCCTCTGTAGGCCTAATTCGCCAATAACTGGCCAGTACATGGGCCAAAAGTTACTCTTTCTGCTGCTATCAGAGGTAGGACCACTGAGGATAGACTGAGCACAGACCAAACTACTTTAGAGCAATTGTAAAACAGTCTCTCTGCATATAGAGAGTTAACAATTGAAGTAGGAAAGCCTAAAATCAAAGGTTTAGAAACTCCAGTGAGCTAGAAACTTTTACATGTCTCCCTTAGGTTCTTTGTTTAAACAAAAGGGATAAGCCACGTCACTGATACTGCTCATGAGAACATTCTTAGCAGAAATAAATGGTGGGAAAGAGGATTAATCTAAGTAAGTAAATAAATATGACTATAAGCCTATATGTCCAACCAAAAGTGTTAATGCTCAGGCTATTTAAAAAATAATATTAAACCAACTAAAATAATATGACCCAAATAGTATTCATTGATGTCATGGGCATAATCAAAAGACAATCTTTTGGTTTGATTTCAGTGTACAGGAACACAGCTGTGCAGCTATGTTTCACTATTTTATGTTAAGTACAAGCAAACATAGTACATAGTATATGTTACTTGCATTAGTATACATAACATTTCCATAAGAACAGAAAAGGCAGTACAGTGTTATATGGGATTTAAATATAAGTACAATCTTCCAGTGTCAAATGTAATAGATAGCTTGATTACAGTTTCTGGTCATTTATTTGCATGCCTAAAAGTACCAATAAATACTAAATGGGTAGCACCCATTATGTTGATAACATTATATACATTATGTTAGTGGGCACCTAGAAAAAACCTTGACTGATCATTTTCAGTGGGCTAAGCCATAAGCTAATGGCTATTTTTCCTGCAAGATAATGATAGAAATGCAAGTTTTCAATTTAAATTTAAACCAGTCACATTTGTGTTGCAAGTCACAAGCACGCCTTATGTCTATGTCTAGATGTATGGTCGCCCATTGCAGCCTGCTTCTTGCAAGAAATGTGCCTGACTGGAGCATTACTTACATCATGACATAGGACTTCCCTAAGGGGGACTTACAAATGCTTCCAAACTATTAGAACATGTTTTCTAAACAGGCTGCCATTGTTTAATTTTCAATGCAAAATGCACATTTTTCTGTTAATGTGCCAAAAAAAGTCAACAGTGCGTCCCAGAGGAGCATCAGAGAGTTTGAGGATAGACAGCTGTCTTAAGCTGGCCATAGATGGATAGAATTTTGAATGAAAATTCTTAGGGAAAGTCTTAGGAAAAATCTTACGAAAATTCTCAAAACATTTGTTTGTTGTTTGAAAGATTTTGTTTGCTTTTGTTATTTGATTTTGGAATGAATGGACTTTACCAAATGAAAACCACATACACTGTTAGAAATCTGTTTATTTGAGGGAAAATTTCCATCCTGTTTTTTTTTTTATTTTCTCGTCAATATGGTAGAAAGTAAACATAGATTTGACCGACTAATGCTTAGAAAAACAAACTTTCTTAGGCTGGCTATGTATTAATTTCTTTTTTGTTTTTGGTTCAACCAGCGGGTTAAAAAATGATCAGGTTCCCACATCAACACATTCAAGGCTATGGGGGAATCACTCCACTGTACTATTGTGTTCTGGTGATGGGGAGACTTCCCCACCACCAAAATACATTGATCAGTGCTGCCTGCTATAGCCATGCGACAATGATGGTTTGGGAAAAACCCGACAGGCTGGTTGTTCACAAGTCGATCGATAGATCGACTTGTTTACAAACAACCTGTCCATACATTAATCAAAATTCAGCTTGTCCCCCCTGAACCGGCCTAATTTCAATCCATGTGTGGCCACCCTTAGAACCTTCTTACACCAAGAATTTGCATACGAAATTCTACCCATCTATGGCCAGTTTTACTCTCTGGAGAAAAAACTGCCTATCTCCAGCTAACTTTAGGTTTTTCCACTTCTACAGGACTTCAGTCAGCAGAGTGGAAGCTTAATAGTGATAACAGGTCACCACTGCCTTTATAGCTATTCATGGTGTTTGTCACAAGGTGACTATAAAGTTTCTGTGTAAAGGTGTTTTGCAGCATTCATTATTGCTACAGTTTGTTTTGGGATAGCAGGTCTTCCAAATGAGATGTATTAATATAATATTTCTTTTTTTCTCCTGTGGACTCTTATTTTCATACTTTTTTATTTGTACATATATATATATATATTAAGATCCTGAGTCCTATATTTCAAACATGTGGAATCTACTAGTCTGCGGTAAATAATAAGCTATTTTATGACAACAGTGACTAAAACAAAACAGGCAACACTGAAATTTATAACTGTGCATTATCTGTACAGTACATTTGCCTCTCAGGAGACACCCCTATCTGATAACACTGGGCACTGAAACACGTTTGATCTTAAGACATTTAAAAAATGCTTTTTTAAAATTATACCATACAACTATTTTTCCTTGTAAATATTTTGTATTATGAGAAATATGCATAATATGTTTATTTCTAAATAAAAAAAAATAACAAAAATCTTGGTGTTTTAATAGTACTGTCAAATGCTTGCTTCAGAAATTTAAAGTGTACTTCAAAGTTAATATTTACAAGAAGATCTTTTTGATATTATAATCTACATTTATTTAGTTTGGTGTATATTATTATAGGACATACAAAGTAAGGATAAAATTTGTACGAAAAGCCCCACAGATCGGAGCATAAGGTAACACAAATCTGGGCATGGGAACACATCTACAACATTCTTACAAAATTCTCTAATTCGGAAACCATGAAGAATTAATATTTCACTACATGAATATTTAGGGATAGAGTTGAGCAAACCTGAACTGTAAAGTTCGGGTCCGTACCGAACTTTGGGGTGTCCGTGACCCGGACCCAAACCCGGACATTTGAAAAACAGTTCGGGTTCTGGGTTCGGGTAGTGCCCTGGACACTAAGCTAGTAAAACCTATAGCCAAAGAGGTGTCGGTCATTTGATTGCTGCTGGTGGGTCAGTAAGTGTTTTGGGGCAGAGCTCCAGTAGAAAAGTTAGAGGGGGTCTGTAAAATCCAGAATCTCCTTAGTGGGGCAGAACAATGATTGCATTTTTTTTTCAGTGTATAGTTAGAATATTGTGTGAGTTCCTGCTGTACATTTACATTGGAGGCAGATAGTGTATGCTTAACTAAGAACTGGTGACATCACTACAATACAACATGGCTTACATTTCTATGCCCACACTTCAGGGTCTATTTATCAATGTTTTCACCCATCATTCACATAATTTCCACCCAATATTCATGCATTTTCACATAAGATTTATTTAGAATAATGTGTGAAAAAGTGTATGTAAATAAATCTCATATGCTCCCCCTTCATCTGCTAAAATAGGATATTTGAATTACTGTAAATCCTTTTCTTGGAGTTCATTTGGAGCCACAGTGTGATGCAATTCTGAGACACTGGGCTATGTGACACCGAGGTTTACTTGAGGTTCTTTTCCTAAATGTCATTAAGTTTATAGGATAAAATCGTCTACTTCCCCCTCGTATACTCTAAATAAATGTATGTGAAAAAGTGTGTAATAAGATTTATTTAGAATACACTTTTACGTACTTATAACCCACCTTTAATACACTTACTACCCACTTTTGTAACTATTTATCTGGGACTTCACACCCGTATCTTTACATTCGGTACAACATAACATCACTACAGTGGTCAAGAATCAATTCGTATGTGATAGACGGAGGTTACATTTACATGTCGTCCTTGAGTGTGTTATAAGATTGATA
>BLSH010068827.1:415662-426158 GCA_018402905.1 Glandirana rugosa | reverse complement strand
CTGCCCACTGTGCACGCAGGAGCTGAGCTGCGTGGCACATTGTGAATTCTCCCACAGTCTTCGAGGACCTGTGACATGTCCTAGAACAGTGGTTCTCAATTACCCACAACAGGCCATGTTTTGAGAATTTCTCTTAGATAAAATAGCTGTCCAAAATACCAAGCCATTGACTGATTTAAAGCACCTGTGCAAGATAAAGGAAAACCTGCAAACATGGCCTGTTGGAGGTACCTGAGGACAGGGTTGAGAACCACTGTCCTAGAAGACTAGAGGGAAGGAGGGGGGAAGAAGAACTTCCACTCAGATTACTTAGGTGATCTGAGTAGAGGTGGGAGCAGGTACCTGTCTAAACCAGGTAAACCGCCCCCCCCCCCAAAAATAAATGCCAAGTCTTAAAGAGAAGCAGGGCAAGAGGCCCTAAAGTGGAACTTCCCCTTTTGGGTGAAGTTACACTTTAAGCCTTTCTTTCCTGCTCCCTCTCGCAGAGCTATTGTGTTCTCCTGGAGGGAGTCAGGGAGAGCCATTCCTGCTGGAAGAACACATAGTGAATATTGCTAGCAGTTATAGCCATTGGCAATAATCACATGAAAAATCTGACAGGCTGCTTGTACCCACTGATCGATCAACTTGGGTACAATTAACCTGCTCATACATGTTTCGAATCTTGGCCAGTTCAGCAGTGTTCAGCACATTCCAGCCGTCTATGGCCAGCTTTAATCATGCTTCACAGTCCTGCACGATGGTTCTGCCATGCTGTTTTATGAGTTTGTTAACACAATGGAAACATTGCACTCCTAATTACAGTCCTAAAAAACTGATGGCCACTATCAAGAGTGCACAATGGTACATGAATGCTGTCATCGATTGAGAAATTCCATTATGTGCAGTTCAACAATACCAGATCATTGTCATCTCCAGGGTAGGAGACCTGATTTTTGTGTGACATGGCTCATGGGTCTAGTCCCCCCAGCCTGTAAATGGATAGTTAATCAAGAAAGAGTAGACTGATGAGCTTGTTTCTATCACTCTGTTCTGTCCTACTGTCACCCCAAAAAATCTGCGCTCAGTGTCTTATTGTTAGACTGTGACTCCCACTATAGCTGAATACAAGATATGTAAACAAACGAAGAAACAAAAAAATTGTATGCTGTCCCTTTAAATCATCAACCTTAAGTGCAAATGTGCTTAACGCTAGACTTGTGCATGGCTAAAAAATTCATTTTTTTCGTTTTTCGGAAATTCGGAAATTCAAAAAATTCGGAAATTCGGAAATTAAAAAAATTCGTAATTTGGAAATTAAAAATTCGGAAATCCGAAATTCGGAAATTCGCGGTAATTCGGCAATTCTGGTAATTCGGAAATTTGCGGTAATTCGGCAATTGCGGTAATTCGGCAATTTCGGTAATTCGGAAATTTGCGGTAATTCGGCAATTGCGGTAATTCGGCAATTGGAACAGACGAAAATCCAAAAATCCGAAATTCGGACATTTGGAAATCCGAAAATTGAAAAAAACTAAGAATATTTGAAATAATAACTAACTAATAACTATTAAATTATAGGTATTGGAATTTCCTTGAAAGTTTGGCTGTTAATGAACTTAGATATGAAATTTAGCACTAATAGTCATACTTTCAAGAAAATTTTTCAATACCTATATTTATTTAATAGTTATTTATTATTATTTCAAATATTCTTTTTTATTTCCGAAATTGGGAAATAAGGAAGAACATTTGAAATATTAAGTTATTAATTTATAATTTTTACTTATAAATTATAATAAGCTATTATTATTTCAAATGTTTTTCCTTATTTCCGACTTTTGCAGTGTGTGACTGTATATATGCATACTGTATGTGTGTGTGTGTGTGTGTGTGCATACTGTGTGTGCATATGGGTGGATCCTGACAATAAAACCAGTGTGCTGCTGAGAGCCTGAGCCAGCTGCTCCCTCCGCCTACACAGCCTGGCCCCCATCCAGTGAGTGCTAGAGAGGCAGAGCAGAGAGTCTGGGACTGACAGTCACTGACTCTCTGCTCCCTTAAGACAGAGAACTGAGCGATAATCAGTCTTTGATTGTTCAGTTCTCAGTCCTAGAGGAAGCAGACAGATGCAGTATCTACTGAGATGACTATGTATGTTTGTTACTTTGAAATCCTGCACTTCTCTTTTAAGAGAGGAGAAGAATTTTTGACTAAGTTGATGCTCTAAACCAGTGGTTTCCAAACTGAGGCCCGGGGACCAGATGTGACCCTTTGATTGCATTTATCCGGGCCTTGAGGTACTTTTCCTCCCACTGATACAAGACACAATTTCTCCCACTGACACCAACAATAGGGCATAATTATTGGTGGTGACATCAACAATGGGGCACTATTTCTCCCATTAACACCAACAATGGGGCGCTATTCCTTCCACTGATACCAATTATTGGGCACTATTCCTCCCACTGATACCAATGATGGTGCACTATTCCTCCCACTGACACCAATGATGGGGTACTATTTCTCCTACTGACACCATTGATGGGGCACTATTTCTCCTACTAATACCAGCAATGGGGCACTATTCCTCCCACTGACTCAAACAATGGGGCACTATTCCTTCCACTGATACCAATTATAGGGCACTATTCATCTCACTGATACCAATAATAGGGCCCTATTCCTCCCACTGATACCAATGATGGGGCACTATTTCTCCTACTGACACCAATGATGGGGCACTATTCTTCCTACTGATACCAATGATGGGGCACTATTCCCCCCACTGATACCAATAATGGGGCACTATTTCTCCTACTGACACCAATGATGGGGCACTGTTTCACCCACTGATACCAATGATGGGGCACTATTTCCCCCACTGACACCAATGATGGGGCACTATTCCCCCCACTGATATGAACGATGGGACACTTTTCCTCCCACTGACACCAAAGATGGGACAATATTCCTCCCACTGGCACCAACGGGGCACTATTCCTTCCCCTAATACTAAAGATGCATTGTTTACTCCCACTGCTGGCAGGACAATTTCTACTCCAATCGGTCATAGTCCGGTCCCCATAAAGTCTGATGGACAGTAAACCGGCCCTTTGTTTAGAAAGTTTGGAGATCCCTGCTTTTTTTTTATTAATATGTTTATTAAAGAAAAATGTCAATACAAAATCTGTTACATGAACACAGAATTACAAAGTGTAGAAAACTGGCTGAGTGGGCCTAGAGTTTAAATTTTTTATTAAATAAACCAGTAGAGCCATTTGAGACATAAGCGTGAGAGTAAGGCTTTTACAGAATGATGTACACATGAATAGGTATTGGGATTAGTTAAAGGTCTCTGTGAGAGGCTATCTGATTACAAAGAATAATCTAAACTCAGGAAATCAAGTTAAAAGCGAGACTGTGGAGTGGAAGCCGTGGATAATTAACAGGAGAGGTAATGCAAATCAACAATACCCAGTGGGTTTGCACTGTGAACCTGCTACAGTTGGGACTACTGGGTAGGAAATTGTGGAATGTCAAGGGGGGGAGAGAGGGGCTGGAGAGGTGAGGCCCGGTAGCTTTAGCTTGCCCAGGGTACCGGCAATGTCCGCCCTAAGGTACCAATCATAAAAACGGAAAGGCTCCATATATCACTGGATTTGCCTGGGAGAGTGAGTGTTCCATAAATTTGACCATCTTGCAAAAAATCTTTTCGAGGATTTGTAGTCTTAAGTAATAGTGTCCAATCTTTCAATAATCAACAGGCTTTGAATGGCAGCTTTTACTTGAGCCACTGGGGGTGGAACAGGTTTGATCCAAGCTTGCATAATTGTCCTTCGGGCGGCCAAGAGGCATAGGTGTGTCCATTGTGAGATTCTGTCTCCTGGAGGAGGGGAGTCTGAAGAAGGTGTCTCAGTATAACTGAAGAGACATAGCATAGGGTTCTTTGGAACCTTGGACTTCTGAACTCTTTCGATGTAGATGATAACTTGGCCCCATAAATCCGCAATCTTGGGAAAGTACCATAGTCTGTGTAGCAGGGTGGGTTTGCTTGACAGGCACCATGAGCAAGAAGAGAGAGAGGGGTCTGCCGAATTAAAGTGAGATGGGAGATAGGCCCTGTGTGAAATTTTGAATTGAGTCTCTCTCCATTTTTCTGATGCGCGGACCATTTGATAGCCTGCAAGTATACAGGCCGGTGCATCCTGGTCATCGAGGACTGAGGCCCAAGGTTGTAATGGAAGAAGAGAATATTTGGCGGTCTGATATTGAATAAGGTTCGAGTAGATATCCGAGATTGAGTACTGACCCTTCACCAGGAGTAAATCGATGAAGGAGGATTGAAAGGAGTGGAAATTTGGCTGGAGGCTGGCCCTGATATAGTTCTTTAATTGAAGGTAGTTGAACAGATGGGGTGGCGGTATCGAGAAGGCCATTGCTAGTTCCAAGAATGGTTTGACGGAGTCCGTTAAAGGATTGCAGGCTTGAAGAATAGTTCTTAGGCCCAGTGAGGACCATTGGGCAAAGGGCTTACAGGTCATGGAGGGAAGAAACATGGGGTTTCCCACTATGGGGAGAAAACGGGAAATTCCAGGTGGGAGGTCTAGGAGTTTCCTCACCTCCCTCCATGTGATGACAGTGTCTCTAATGAGAGAGTTGGTCCTTAGGGAGGTGGGTAGGGCTGCGAGCTTTGAGTGGACAAGCGCTGGGAGTTTGTAGGGAGAGACTAGAGCATCCTCCAAATCATAATTAGAATACTTAGAGCTTTCATTCAACCAGTCAAGTGATTGCCTTAGAAGACATGAAAGATTATAGAACCTAATGTTGGGTAGGCCCGCCCCACCCTTGCTCTTTGGGAGACAAAGTTTCTGTAAAGCCACCCTAGGTCTCCTGCCTTGCCAAACAAAAGACACCAGAGCTGAGTGTACTTTGTGAACGTCCTTGTATTTTAGAAGTAATGGGAGAGCCTGCAGGGGATAGAGCAGCCTCGCAAACGAAACCATTTTGAAAAGGTGGCATCTCCCAAAGAGTGAGAGAGGGAGAGCCGCCCAGGCTTCCAACTCCTGAACAATCATGGCTATAAGAGGGGGTAGTTTAAGGAGTATAGAGAGGATGGCTCCCTACCTATGGAAAAACCTAGATAAGTTATGTGATGTTTAGCTATCAGGAATGGAGACCACGTTGTCCAGGCCCCGGAGGCTTGTGGGTTTAGAGGCAGAATTTCGCTTTTGTCAAAATGTATTCGCAGGCCCTGAAAGTTGCGAATAGATCTTGGATATAAAGGATATCTGAGGACGGATTAGAGGAGAATGTCGTCTGCAAAGAGAGCCGAACGTGACACCACTGATCCCAGCGGAGGAGTTCAATAGTCTGGAGAGGGGTTCTATGGTCATATTGAAAAGGAGAGGGGGCAACTCTGTCGAGTGCCTTTAGTCAGTGAGATTTCTGGAGAGACGAAGTTGGGGGTGACTAACCGTGTGGTGGGCGACGAGTACACTTTGCGGATAAAATTCAAAATAGGTCCCGACATACCCAAGGCTTCCATGACCATGAATAACCATGTAAACCTTATGTTATCAAAAGCCTTTTCGGCATCTAGGGAGATGATGGCTATGTCACAGTCAGGATGATTCTTAGCATATTCCAACGCCAAGAGTACCTTTCGAATATTGAGCGTAGCAGAGTGGCCCTGAACAGATCCTGATTGGGCAGGGTGAAGGACAGAGGGAAGAATTTGGGCAAGGCAGTTGGCTATGATTTTAAAGAGAATTTTGGCATCAACATTAATTAGGGAGATGGATCTGTAAGAGACAGGGAGGAGGGGGTCTTTGCCTTTTTTGCCTATGAGTTTGATATGGGCTTGGGACCCACGCCCACATGGACCCGTAGATTAGTGCCAAGGTGTCCGGGATGTAGTCCACGGTTAGTTTGCAGAATTCTCCTGAGAGCCCATCGGGGCCCGGGGCTTTCCAGGAACCAAGCTTTTTAATGGTGGCATGAATGTTGTCAATCGCGATAGGGGCATTGAGGGTTTCAACTTGCTCACGGGAGAGCATGGGCAATTTAGCATCAGCCAGGTGTGCGGTAGCTTTCGCTACATCTATAGGGTCTTCGGCGTATAACGAAGTATAAAAGCTGGTAAGGAGGGCGCTGATCTCAGAGGGCGTCTTAATAATTTTGTCATTGGGATTTTTTAAAGCTCCAATGTGAGTGGGAGGGTGACGGCCAGAGCAGAGTCTAGCCAGGAGTCTGCCCGCCTTGTTCCCATTACGGTGGAAGAAGAGAGCCGAGTGCGCCTGCTAGATGGTTTTCTGATGCCCGGACCATAGGTAGAAGGCTTGTTTGGCTCATTGCCATGCTGCTATCGTATCGGGGTTACGAGAGGCGTTCAGGTTCCTGTGGGCTAAACAGAGTGTCTCACTGATTTGTCGATAATTGTGGGAGGTCACATAGGAGACACATAGGAGATGCGCCCCCTGAGAAAAGCTTTCCCAGACTCCCAGAATAGATTGGGTGAAGAAAGGTGGTCTTTGTTAGTATTGCAATATTCGGACCATGCCAAGCGTAGGGTATTTTTTAGGTTCTCATTGTTGGCTAGAAATGAGGGGAAACACCACGTGTTGGGCTGGCGGGGAGACATGAGCCCCGGGATTTGGATGATGATCGGCGAATGATCCGAAATTACCATGCTCTCAATAGAGGATGAGGAAACCAAGGGGAGTAGGCTCTGTGAGCAGAAGAAGTAGTCTATACGTGACAGTGAGTTATGCGGGGGCGAGAAGTAAGTGAAATCCCTATCGGTAGGGTGCATGAAGCACCACACATCCGTGAGGTGAAGCGTGTCTATGGTCTGGGCCAGGGGATTGGGGGAGTCAGATAGTGGGGCACGCAAAGGGGGACTCGGGGAACAGTCTTCGGCTGGGTGCATCACCGAGTTGAAGTTCCCTCCTAAATGGAAGGACTCTGGAATTTGGAGGGCCCAGGATGTAAAGTCCTGGAAAAATGGAGGGGGAGAGGAAGTGGGCCGGGGGAAAGGGAGGGAGGGAAGGGGGGAGGGCAGTGGAGTACTAAAGGGCAATAGTTACCATAGCCCTGGTCCAAGTTCAGAAGAGATCCTGAAGCGAGCCTTGAGTGCAGGAAAAAACAGAGAGAAAAGGAGAGTAGACGGGAACAGCAAAACTTTTTGTAGATTACTGGTGGAGGCAGCCGTCCCCAATTTAATTCATGTCCTTGCAGTGTTCTGGAAGCCCGAAACGCACCCGCTTTTGGGGATGTTTCTGGGGACTGGATTGATTGTGCGAGGAGAGGGCTGATTTCCTGGGTGAGGAAGGATCCTGAGAGGTAGAAGGGGACAATTGTTCAATGTCGGATGGCTGGGAGTTATTGAAGTAGTTCTCCGCATCGCGCGGGGAGGAGAAGGAAAGGCGTTCACCGGATGCAACCTAGATATGCAGGATGGCTGTTTAAGCTAGGCTGAATTTGATGTGATGGTTATAGAGCGTTGAGCAGATGGAAGAGAATTCCTTGCATTTACGCATAACTTCCAGGGAGTAATCCGCAAATATCAATAAGGGATTTTCATCAACAGTGAGCATGCGGATTTTATGAAAGGCCTGGAGTATGGCCTGTTTGTCAGTATAGTTTAAGTAATGGACAATCACCGGTCTAGGCCTGGAGCGGGAGTCCGAGGGTTGACCTATTCTGTGGGCCCGTTTCACTATACATGGTGGCCCAGCTGCTGCGGGATTGTGGAGGTGCAGATGGTGGTCAAGGCTGACGAATTGAAGGACTCCAGGAGGCCTATTATGCGTAGGTTGTTCCTTCTTGACCTATTTTCAAGGTCATATATTTTGTCCTGAAGGTCTCTGTGTTGCGTTGAGAGCTTGGCTATAGATGCAGATAGGGCTGCTGTGTCATCTTCCACAGTAGCAATCCGTTCCTCTGCGTGTTCTAGTCTGTCTGACTGGAGCTGTAGCTCCCTGTGTAGTTGTTCTAGGCCTTTATGCACTGCCTTGTCCACCGCTTCGGTGACCAGGGGGGTGAGGAGGGCCACCACCGCCTGTGCTATACCAGCTGGGGAGACAGGATCCAGTGAGGACTCCGTGGGGAGTGCTGGAAGGCCTGGCTGAGGTGCGGGGGCCGTGTGTGAAGTCACAGGGCTGCTGTGAGTCGGAGCCGTGGCCGCCATGTTGGCTGCAGCATGAGCTCTGTCCCCTTCCGACTGAGCTGTGAGCGAGGACAGACGGAGCACCGTTCGCTCTAAATAGCGATCCATGTCCTCCCCCCTGTGTTCCCTTAGGTGAGGGTAGGGGCAGGGTAAGGGTACCTCGGGTAGAGCAGGCTTAGCAGCAGGATTCTGGAGGAGCACGGCGGGAGCTCTCGTCTCCTAGCTCCTCTCCATGCGGCGCCAGAACCGGAAGTTGGAGATCCCTGCTTTAAACCACCAGTAGGAACTCTGTAGGCAAAGCCATAACTTACATGCCACTGAATGTTGCACTATATGCTGTATTTTTTATTATCCCTTACTACAGCACTTTATACAATTGTCTGTATGGTACATACTCCTGACCCCTGTACTGTATTTGCTATGTTGTACATTTAGTACTCCTAACCCACCTACAATGTACATTGTCATGTATATTATATACTCATGATCCCTGCACTCTTGTACATTACACACATTTGAGCCTTGCACTCTCTACATTACACATCCCTGAACTATATGCACAGTGTTGAATCTGACATTATTCTGACCCTGCATCATACTGTATAAGCTGTGTTGTACATTACATTGTCAGTCCTTAGCCCTGTTCTATTTACGCTATGTTGAACCTATGTTGTACATTACATACTAAACAAAGGGGTTGATTTACTAAAGCTGGAGAGTGCAAAAACCAGTGCAGCTGTGCATGCTAGCCAATCAGATTATAACCTCAGCTTGTTCAATCAAGCTTTGACAATAAAACCTTGAAGCTGATTGGTTTCTGTGTGGAGCTGCACCAAATTTTGCACTTTAAAGCTTTAGTAAATCAACCCCAAAGTTAACAGCTGCTAAGTAGTCCTCAGATATTTAAGGAAGTTCTTGTTTAAGGTAGACTCAGAAAAAATGTGAGTTCTATGTTTATATTCTGTGTTCAGAAAAGTATATGTAATGGATGTTTTAACTTTTAAAACTGATTGTTGCATCTCTGAGTCTCCCACTTGTGGCACAGTAATTAATGCACATTTTATGGGTAATGGAACTGGCAGTATATGTGTGACACATATATGCAGAGTAGGATCAGGTTTAATGCAACCATTATCCTTTAAGCCCCTCCAACTGTGGTACAATGTGGCCACATCCACCATTCACGGATGCGCATGGTGCCACACCTTTTCTTTCCTCATGGTGCCCAAGGTTCCTCTGTACTTTATTTCTATTAAAAAAGGTTTCTGTTCTTTTTGACCACTCTAATTTAGTCTTCTGACAGTACATAGGGGCTAGCACCTGCATTTCAAAGCAAGTCTTCTTATCACACACAACATAGAAAATCTGTTAGGTGAGGTCTGGGAGCTGTCACCCTTTGTCCATCATTTACCTGCAGATGATCCATGTGTTTACAGTTCTGATGAGCATCTATCTACAGCTACAACACCTCTGCCATTCACTATCCTACAAATTCCTTTATGCTCAGGTTTCTTTGAACTAAAGGTGACTCTAGATACATATGATAGATAAGAAGTACAAGGCAGGACAGTGGTCAGCTATTCTTCTAAACAAAAAGTGTTTGCAGACAATGGCTTCATGGGGCAGGATAATGGTTGTGTTCAAATTTTTTTTATTTCTACTTTTATTAGTTTCAAACAGAAAATAAATTGTAACATTTGTGACTGTAAAAACTGTTGTCCAAGGTGAGGTGGATTCCCAATCCAATGGACCATGTTTGGTTTTTCCCCTGACAGGTCTGCTGATTAAGTTCAAATAGACCATGCTGTGGTGGAGAGTGTCTATGTATGTCAGCTCAAAGAAAGCCATGCTGAACTTTAAACTGTTTGTTAACCCACTTGTATAAAAAGTTCCCATCCGCTCTGTATTGTAACAAGAAGTTGCCCTGTGCCTGTGTTATAACATATATATATATATACTTCTCTGCAGGGGCGTCGCCAAGGGGTGGCTATGGGGGCTGGAGCCCCGAGTGCCACGCCCTCAGCCTCGAGCCTCCCAAGGGGCCCTTAATGGCGGTGGCGGCGTCAGGTCACCCGCCTGGCGGGCAGGAGACCTGACTGAAGCCGCAGGCGAGCGGCTTGATAGAGCCGAGAGCGGGCGGCTCTACAGAGCCGCCGTGCGGCTACATTGAAAGCTGAGAGAGAGAGGGGAGGGCGAGCAGAGATGACATCATCTCTCTGCCCGCCCGCATCACTGCTATCCCTCCCTCTCTCCCTCCACAGTGCCGCCGACTCGCATGGCGTCGGGGGGGCGAGGAGGCGGAGCGGGTTGTCTGCAGCTGTGGGGGGGTGGGTGGAGCTGTGGGGGC